>JAVCKT010036946.1:0-10863 GCA_032273925.1 Rhynchotus rufescens | reverse complement strand
AAAAGAGAAAAGAGAAAAGAGAAAAGAGAATAGAAAAGAAAGAAAAGAGAAAATATAAAAAGAAAAAAGAAAAAAGAAAGAAGAAGAAAGAAGAAAGAAGAAGAAAGAAGAAAGAAGAAAGAAGAAAGAAGAAGAAAAAAGAAAAAAGAAAAAAGAAAAAAGAAAAAAGAAAAAAGAAAAAAGAAAAAAGAAAAAAGAAAGAAAAGTTCTTCCTATCATAGTTGGCTTTGTAATCAAATCACTTCCAGAGAAACATTGACCTGATTGACAGCCAGTGTCAAACCAAACATCCACAGGGCAGGGATGACGAATGGCATGTGGCCGCTCGTAGTGGACATGAAAAGGCTTTCAAACCCAGAGGAAGGACAGTTTTGGGCAAAGGCTGAGCCTTTGGCAGTGTGAAGCTGTTTTAGTTCTTCTCCACATATTGCCCTTTCACACCTTGTCTCGTGCACCTAGATCTCACAGGGCCACAAGAGATCTCAGCCGTGGGTTTTGCAGCATGAGGTGCTGTGCTGCAGTGCTGGGCACAATCCCCTCTATCTGCACAGCCTTGCATTGATTTGTGTCACAACCAGTCCATCCTCTGCTCCTTACTGCAATCCTCCCCTTTGGAAAAGAAAGGCCCTGATAAACCCTGCATTAGTGACAGGACACGAACCATGTCCTGGCAGTATGCAAACAGCAACCCCATCCCAACCACAAAGGCAGGGAGAAAAATGGAGTTAAGCAGAGCAACGAAAGGGGACAGGGAAATCATGAAGATATTGCTAACAGTGCACCCAAGTGGCCACAGGAGGACAGCATCTAGTAAGGAATAAGGAAAAGTATTTTTAGATGTTTCCCTGCAAAGTAACATCTGCCTGGGAACACCAGACCTATCCATTCAGGAACTCTTTAGCACTGGCTTGCCTAAGCCCTGGGGTTTCAGGGTTAGTGAAAAAATTCATCTGGTGCCTAAACAGTTCACAGTCCAGTACACAGAGTATCTTGAGCATAAAGCAGAGATGTAGTAAGAAATCATGAAACTTTCCTACTCCATCTTAGCATATATAATCCAAAAAGTGCTAAAAAATAGTTCTTGAGATTTATTGTCTTGTTCTGAGACAACCCAGAGATTGTCTAGTTCCTCCTCATGTGTGACAGGGACAGAGCTAAACCAAACGGTGGGCACACCAGCTCTTGGATCCCTGCTTAGTGCCACGTTGTCTAGTAATTTCCTAATCTAGAAGCGCGTTAAAACCAGAGAATACAACACACTTGCAACAAACATAAAACTAAATCAGCACCTCTTCCAAAAATACTCATTCAGGAATAAAATGAGCACAGAAAGTTCCATCAATATTTTCCCACTAATAAGAAATAGTTACTCAGAGTAAGTAACACAGAAGCAAACAATCTGCCTACAGGGTTTCTTGCTGTAAAGTTGAATTTTGCATTAGGAGTCATTTCCTCATTCAGTCAAACCTACCTTGAACTTTTAGGGTAGCTGATGTCTTGTCACTAGGTGCTTCACATATATATGTTCCTTGGTCTTCATATTCACACTTGTGAATAGTAAGGCTTCTCATAGTTCCCTGGGAAACAATCTTCATGTTTTTATTTTGCTGAAGCTGCTTCCCATCCTAGAAGGGAAGAGACCAAATCAAATCACCATCAACTATTCTATGTCTGTATTGAGCGAAGCAAGCAGCCAGACCTTTGCTTAATTTATCTGTTTTAAGGGAATTAGTGGGATTGTGCTTAATGGAACTTGAGCACATGCCAAAATTTAAGCATTACAAATGGTTGGAGAACATAAATAAATTATGGTTTGATGTCAGAGACTTGTTTGTAGGTAGTGTATGGGGTTGGCAATTAGCCCCTTACAGTATTTCTTCAAAATGATGTCTCCTTATCTCCGCTTAAAGGAAGAATCAGATGGAGATGTAAAGTTTGAGATCCTCTCCAGATTGTCAGGTAAAAAAGGAGCGAGGTTTCACTCCAAACTGCAATTCCCAATTTATCTAAAAATCCTGGGTGAGACTCGCAGCGTGTGAAGTGAATCACAAGACTGTGTCCCTGTTGACAGCAGCACTCACATTCTGTCCAATAACAGTTCAAGAGTTTACTAAAAATTCAGAAGCAGCTTAGCTTTTAGCCTGACATACAAAATGGCCTGGTAAATAAATAACTCACAGAGAAAATAACTGGGCAAGTAAATGAATATAAGAACAAGAGCTGTACTAAAAGCTGAGCAGTATCGAGCTGCACTAAAAGCAGAACAGCAAAGGCTCAAACCCAGGTTTCTTGGAAGTGAGAAAGAAAAAAGAAAGTAAAAAAAAAAGGTTCTTATTGACTTTCAGGGACATTAGAAGTGAAAATTTCACTTTTCATTAAGAGCTGTACCTTGAACCACTTAACATCCACATTGGGCCTGGACAGCTCACACTCAAATGTGACTTTGTCCTTCTGAGTTACAGTCATGTTTGACAAAGGCTTGCTGATTCTCACAGGCAATTCTGTAAAAAGAAAAGGACGTCTAGTTAATGGGGAATCAAGTTTGCTCGAAGCTTCAGATACAAGGAATAGGCAGCTATCTTACATATTTAACATAGCTCGTATGTGAAATCCTGTTGTTTCTAGTGCATTATCATTCGGTATGCTGTTGATAATTACAACAATTCTGTTAATATTACAGAGATATATTATTGATTAGGGCCTATATTATATGCAATTGCAAAGAAAGTCTGTTGTCCTCTTGCGAGCTCACTGGCTGGGACAAGAACAGGCAACCAAAAAATTACCATGTTCATTGTTCCATTTTCACGATACCAACATGATACACACATGGACAGATCAGCATCATTATTCACTCCACATCTCCACTATTATGGTAGTTCTCAATGGAAAGGTGAGGCCTCAGAAGGTACTTGAAGAAAGTATAATCAGAGCAGCTTTGTCACGCAGGACAGAACCTGTGTCTTTCATCCTCTAAAATTTGCTCAGTACTGAGAAAATTTTTGGTGTTTCATAGCAGATAATAGATCACAAGCGACATTAAAGGGAAATGTGGCTCTGTAGCAGAACACGCTGATGTGCAGAGCTTCAAAAACATCTTGTAACTACTCACTCTTGCAGACATGTGCAATGGCATCCCACCATGGCTATGACCCATGCTCTGCACTCCTTCAGAGCCTGAGACGTTGGGGTCTACGTACCTGTCACATTAAGCATCCCTGAGGAATGAGTGCCATCTGCCTTGAAGGAGATGAGCCCTGCATCTTCAAGAGTCAGAGAAGACAGAGTCAGCACATGTTTCTTCCCCACCACGTCAATGTGGACATTTGGGGCAGGCTTCAGCCGAACACCATCTCTCTGCCAGATTCCTTCCACGCCCTCGTGCGACACCTCCACCTCAAAGGTGGCAGTTCCTTTCTCACAGACTTCGATGGGCTGAAGGCCTTTCACCAGCGTGATCTTCCTCACTGCAAAACACCACAGACCAATTGGAAATCTCACAGTGATGCCCTGGGTAATTCTCCCCATACTTGCTGTGAAATGACCCAAGGACTTTCAAAAGTGCTCAAAATGGATTCATTAAAAAACAACTTTTGCAATAAAAGAAAACCTGGCCATATTGTTACCATGGTTGCTGCTCTGAAATGGATGCTATCAGATGTGATAGACATGTGATAGACAGGACCACCAAACACAGTAAGGCTTTTCCTGCCAGTTCAACTCCATTCACTTACTGGCAATGCTAGGAAGGAATAAATTTTGAAGTTGCACAAACATATACAGGAATAGAGACATTCCTGTGCTGGTTGAGATTTCCTGTACAAATCCCTTGCATGGTCACCTCTTGGACTCTGTTTAAGCAAAATTGCCTCAGCCACGCATTTTTAACCTGACTAATGCAGAAGGAAGTTTGTTCTTTGCATCCCAAACTGAGACATCAACTATCCTGGCTTTGCCCTTTGAGGTTGCATCCACCCCTGATTTCTCACCTTATTTTGCAGTCAGTCCCTAACCCTTCCTGGTTAACTTACCAAACTAAACATCATGTACTTGTTGCAATCTAAGCTTTTATCTCAGTTAACAGGTATTCCAACCTTTCAAATAGTGAATGGACTGAGACAAAACTGCAATTATTCTGGAGAGGAAGGGAAAGTGATTTTCAAGGACATTGACTAAATAAACAGCATAGCAATTCCTAACTCAATAAGTTACCTTCTAGGCACCGCACCAGCTTGTAATGTATGTAGGACTGAAAAAAAGATTTTTGCAAAGATCTTTGTTTTATAAAGCAGCAGACAATTGGGATAACATGGAACTTTTAGCAGATTTAATAGACAGTATTTCATGCCAAGAGACCTGAAATTTCATACCCGTGTTCTCAGTACAATTTCTGCTATAATTAGTTAACCTAAGTATGCTATCCAGGGAGACCATTCAACTTACTTTCCACATTGATCTTGGCTTGGGTCTTGTCATCAGGACTCTCGCAGCAGTAGAAGCCCCTTTCTGCAAAGGAGATGTTCTTTATCACGAGGATATGCTTTGTTCCCTCATCTTTGATCTCTATTTTTTCACTGGGCTTCAACTCAATTTTGTTCCTCATCCACTTCACTTTGGCAGGTTTGGTCAGTTCGACCTCCAGGGTCACTGTTTCTCTTTCTTCAACTGTTTTGGGTTCCAGTTTCTTCTTGAATGAGACTGGGGCCTCTGCCAAAAGACAAAGATATTAGCCAAAATTTGGAGGATCCTGAAAATGTGCTGCTGGTGGGAATTAAAACAGTGGCCGTGCATTCTGGGCATCTTTATTTGATAAATTGAAGGCAGCAACCCCCTGCTACTCACATAATCTGTCAAGGGGAGGCCATATAAAGCAGAGACTATAGCATCAGTGACAGCTTGTCAAATGGGACATGATTTTGTCTCTTACCTCGGACCCTGAGCTTGGCACTGGTTTCTACACCCTCAGCTATGGCAGAGATTTCAGCCGCATCTTCCATCGTCAGATCAGTGATGGTGAGGCTGTGGTTGGCATCCTTCTGCAAGATCACATACTTCTGGCTGGCCTCAATTTTGACACCGTTCCTGTGCCACGTAACCACAGCATCACTGGGAGAGACAGTACACTTGAACACAGCCTCCTTCCCTTCTTCAGAGACTGTGTTGTTGAGACTTGTGACAAACTGCACCACTCTGGGAGCTGATAGAAAGGAAGACAACACTTAGGAGCATGTCTTTGAGGTGTGGTATGAACACCTCCAAAGAGCAGGCGGATTCAATGATTTTATCAAATGGATCAATATATCATTTACAGTAAGTCATCACAGTAAGAGGTCACCACTTTTCCTCTCTCTGGCTCACATTTTATATATTAAGGTGTCAGAAGAAAGAGGAGCAAAGAAAATAAAACACAGATTTGTATTTTATCTGCCACTTATAAAATGCTTGTTTCTTACTGGCAAAATTACCCATATAATTCTTTCTTCTCTCATTTTTATGATCTGTGATCTTGTCTAGATCTAACTAAGAAGAATTATTAATGTGATATTCCTGAATTTACATCCTCTTTTCATATCTGTTTGCCTTATTTCCATTCTCCTCCACTGTGTACAATGCTTTGCCCCAAACAGGGCAGTTCTGGGACATGCACAGCATCCATCCAGTTTTCCTTAGTGGCCTTTTCCCCATAGCCCTATTTCAATGTCTTAAAATCTCCCACTTACAGTTCATTTTCAGCTACCCTTCACTAGAAAATGTTTTATGAACAGGTGTATGAAGGAGATGATAAACAAAACATAGATGCCTGAAATAAAAACTCACCAGTAGGTACAATCTTGAAGGTCAGCTTCTCACCCGCAGCCTCACAGGTGTATTCTCCAGCATCTTTCTTATCCAGATGCTCTATATACAGGTATTGAGTTTTACCCTGAGACTCCATTTTAAATTTTTTAGAGGAAGCAAGCAGTTTTCCATCCTTGTACCACTTCACATCAATTATATCCTCTGCTACCTCGCAGCTGAGGGTAGCATTTTCATTGAGCACAGCATGTACCTCTTTCTCGACCTTCTCTAGGTTTATAAATACAGGTTTTGGTTCTGTGTGCAGAAAAAGGAGAAAATATCGACAGAGAGATTAAAATGAAGTCATTTTACATACCTGTGTGCAGACACCTGGAAAACACCAAGGTTACCGTTGATGTTAAAAGTAGATATCTTCACGGGGGAGTGAAGATATGTGCCTTCTGTGTGCACAAACTGCAACATGGAAATTAGGGAAGCAAAACTCCAGGAATGCAAAAGACCAAAGGGTCCTTGATAACACTCCCACGATTGCAAACATGCAAATAAGGTCAAACTTCGAAACTTCCACAGATATCTTTCCTGCATATGGCAAATCCCTCTACCCCCCATTTCTGTTTAAGAGCTACATTAAAAAAAAAACAATATTACCACTTATTGAGCCTCAGCAATTTCTCTCAGAGTTCAACTAGTTTCAGGTTCCTCACTGCTAGTGCAGCTCTGTGCTCAGAAATGCCTTGTGGCTGGTAACAGCCTGGCTGAGTACCTCTTCAACAGCATCTTTCCAAATTTCTTCTGAAAATTCTGAAAAAAGGTCTGTAGTCCTTGTATTGATGGTTCTTAATTGATTCCTCCAATCCTTTGTTCCTTGCATGTAACTTACAGATAGTCTACTTTATCACGGTTCCACCACTCAGTCCTATGCAGTTTTACACGATGAGTGTCAGAGTCGCTCCTATGATTGTGACTGCACTGCAAATGGGGCAACGTGCTGCCTGGAGGAGCTCAAGTTGCTCCTCCTGTGACACTACATGCAAAAGGCACGTTCCTGTTGCATCACACGCTCTTGTCTTTGCCAAGAGGTTCAAGGTACAAGAATTGCCCTTTGGAAACTCAGGAATGAGAAAGACCTGAACAACAGGCTGACCATTACTTCTGTTATATTAATTTCTGCAATTATTATAACATAGACTATTTAAGAATATGATAAGCCTTTGTTACATGTTAAAAATATATATTTGCTATATATTAGACCTACCAGCAAATTAGATAATTTTTACGAAGAGCACACACTTTTGCCTTTGGGTCATTGTGTGGTATGGCAGCACAATTATCCTCCACCAAAATTTTAAGGAGTGTCACTCTTACCCGTGATGTTAATCCTGAAGGTGAGTTTCTGGCCCGCAGCCTCACAGGTGTACTCGCCAGCATCTTTCTCTTCCACCTTACTCAACACCAGCCGGCGCGATTTGCCCTCCGACTCCACCTTGAACTTCTTGCTCGAGGTGATCAGCTTGCCCTCTTTGTACCATTTCACCTCGGTGGTCCCCTGGGCCACCTCGCAGCTCAGCATGACGTCCCTTTTTGGGGCTGCCTGCACCTCCTTCTGCACGCTGTCCTTGTTTGTAAACACGATTTCTGGCTCTGAAAAGAGATGTTGGTTCAAAGTGAATCCTCAAGCTGAAGTTTCCTAAACTCCCTGCCGCAGAATACAGGGAATACTGGAAACCGCTTCTACCACTTGATGACACACATCCATTGAAAGGACATGTGAATTGTGATTTTTTTAAAAATAATCTTTTATTTGCTTTGTGATTAATCACACAAGTATTAATAATATATATTTCAGCAAGCTAGGTCATTGCATGATTCATAGTATGGCAGGCTCCAATCATTCATATATGGCAGGCCCCAGCCAAGACACTTTTGTTTTATGTTGAGTAAAGAATATGGATTCTTCATGGCAGAAATTGCCTCCTGCTATGCCAGAGCCCCATAACTTTGATTTCTTTTGCTCCAGACAGATGTCTCTGATGCCTCTACTGTCTCACAGGCTTGACACCAGGTCATTTCATACAGTCCTTATGGAACTAGACCAGGACTTAATTGTTCAAGACCATGTTATTATCTCCATTTATACATAATTTGTCATTACCTTTTTTTATGAGAAAATCCCAGCACGTCTCACCCCAATTTACTATCAGAGCTGGGCCACCCCAATGATTTTGCCTCCAAAATTAAATCAAAATGGGGGGAAAAAAAAAGCTGTTATGGAAAAGCATTCAATTTGCTAATTATTTCAGAAATAGGAAGGATGGACCAAAAGGTTTTCTCTCACCTGTGACAAGCAAATTGAAGAGCACTCTCTGATCGTCAGCCTCGCAGGTGTATTTGCCAGCGTCTGTCTTTTCCACCTGATGCACCACGAGCCGCCGCGCTTTGCCCTCCAGCTCCACCTTGAACTTCTTGCTGGAGGTTATCGGCTTCCCCTCCTTGTACCACTTCACCTCAGTCTTCTCCTGGATCACACTGCAGCTCAGCAAGGCGTTCTCTTTTAGGACCGCCTTCACCTCATTCTTCACTCCACTTTCAAACACATCACCTGCAAGATTGGAAAGAAGGAAAAGTTGCACTGGGGCCATCAGAGCTGTATAAAAGAATAGCTTTGAAATTTCATTCCCACATTGGATCAGAATTCACGCAAGATTAGGCATGTTTCTAAACGATTTTGGTGAAGCTGGTGGTAGATTTTAATAAACTTATGATACTGCAAAGCTCTGTCTCCAAGTTCCTGTTGCATGTGGTTTTCAATAGGAGATTGTCTGGTAGGTTATGGCTTAAATAAATTAACTGTTTATTTACAAAAGTTACGAAAATTATTTACGAGAGTTACGAAAATGCTTGTGGAAGCATTGGGCAGGAAATTACTGCTTATAAAGAGCACAGTTCCTGGTTGCTGCTCACTTGGACATCAAGCAGGCTGCCAGCAGAATTATGGTGCCTTGTCTTTTGAAGCCAGCTTTTTTGCACATGGTGTGTAGGGTGAGTCCCTGCAGGCCCAATGGGGAGGTGGGCACTCTTGGGACACATCTATCCACTTGCAAAAAAGATAGGGCCATGCAATCACAGAAAACAGCAAGTAAGTTGAGGTCAAGATCCTACGCTGTTGACCATGGCTCTAGGTGTCCCTGCTCGACATGCTCTAGGTGTCCCCGCTTGAGCAGGAAGGTTGGAACAGATGATCTCTAGAGGTCCCTTCCAACCTTAAACATTCTGTGATTCTGTGATGGCTGCACACGTAACCTCAGGATCTACTCCATGGGCTTACTCCATGGATGGGGGCTGCAAATTCAAGCAGCAATCAGACTAAGTCTAAAACACCTTAAGCACGCACTATGGTTTACATTCAAAACAGTCTGCAAAAATATTAACTTTTCAGCCTCAGCCTACAAATTGGACCATGGACATGAATGACAACCAGATGAGTTTCAAATTAGTCTATATAAATGAGGCTTTCATTTAAAATGATAGATTAGCAAGGTAGAAAGTACCAGACAGACTTGACTGTGCTCTGCATTCTCAAACTTAGTATTAAACATTTTTATAACAAGAGAAAATTCAATCAAATCTTTTAATCATCTGACCTGTCACTAGCAATTCTGCAGGATTCAAACTGATCTCAAAGACAACAACAATAGACTTCAGATGACTGATACTGATCAATAGTTTGCCTCAGAATCTATTTTAAAGTTAAGCAAGCATTCACTGCAGGTCACATTTCAAGATCTTAACTGGGAGTAGAGTTTTGCTAAAACTGAGGATAAAGAATTTCAAGCTCTGTAGCTTTGGCCCACTTCAAATGCGGATTTTTAAACCAATTCCCTGCATGCAATCAAGACTGAGATAAGGAGCTTGCAGAATCAGCTCTGACAGGTTAAATTAAGACTCAGCAAGCCACAGCGCTTTAGGATAACCTAGTGAGATGAGGATTTCTGCATGAAAGAGCCAGCCACTCCAAGAGTACTCATAATCCCTCTCAGCTTTCACACTAGATGGTTTTCCAATGAGCTGTGGGACTTGCATGTCGTGTCACAGCCGCACACATGAGAAGGGCAGCAACTGCAGCTAGAGGAGCACTTCCACTTGCAGCAGAGGGGGAAGGTCCTACCTGACCCCGTGCAGCCATGAAGTCACCCAGTCTGAAACAGAACTGGAAACCCTTGGTTTCTGAGGCAAGCAGCTAAGAATAGCCCTCGTAGAGGAATTCAAATCTAACAATCCTGCATTTTCCTGCACCTCATGGAGGGACTAATGGACAATTGGCACCAGCAGCAGAGGCAGGGACCTCACTCCCTTGCAGCCTGTCTGTACTCCTTCTACTAATGCCCATTTTGCATTTTCTCAGAATGGTGTCTCTGGGGTCTAAACGCATGGCTATCCATCCATGGAAACCATCAATTCCCAGAGCCAAAAGCATGACTAATTCCCAGGGCTGGAGCCTGCACAACTCAGGAGAAGCAGCTCAATGCCCCCAACATGCAGCCTGCATATGGACACCTCACAATTAGTGCTTTTTAGTACATGCTATGGGGAGCTGCAAAACACTACACTATGGGAGCAATTGCATATTGCTCATGGAAGGTGGAGGTGCAGGATGCCTCAAGGCACCAAGAGAGCAGTAAAGACTTCAACCTTTAGAGGAGAACAGAACGCGAGCTGTGCCCTGCAAGGACTTTGGGTCTCCAGCAGGCAGGGAAGCAGCAAGGGAAATAGATTCCCAGTGCAGCTGCTCCTTTGCATAGCTGATAAAATGCCAGAGCTCTGCCAGGATTAGAGAACCAGGGTGCCTGGTGCTATAGGAAAGCAGAAGAGAAAATAGAGTCCCTGCTCCATCAGAATTTGAGAGGAGAACTGTAAAGTTTACGGGCAAGCATCTGGCCCAGAAACACAGGCGGCACGGTATTACTGCTTCGAGTAAAACAAGCAAACAAGAAGCCTTTCTTATCAGCCCATTAAAAAGTGATCACTCAGACATGCCATGGCCATCTGGAGCCTAAGATAATGTTT
>JAVCKT010036937.1:0-11451 GCA_032273925.1 Rhynchotus rufescens | reverse complement strand
TGGGCCTTTTTTCGACTATTAACAGGGATATCCTTTTTATGTTTTATTGGTTTGTTTTTTATATGTTAATGTCTTAAGAAGTAAACAGAGCAAAATAATTCTCTCGGTCCTGTCTTTCCAAAACAAATCCTTCAAAGAATGTTCTATATCAGGCAATGTCATTTGTTTATTCTTTACTATCAAGTATGAAAATTCCCTTGATATTTAACCTGAAGAGGATGTTATTTCTGCTGCAAATACAGCCCACATCTTGTGTGTGTGTGTGTGTGTGTGTATGTATGTGTGTGTGTGTGTGTGTGTGTACAGAGTAGTGTTTTATTGTATACCTAACATCAAACAAAATTAATTAAAAAACAAAAAATATGGCTTCATTAAAGTTGTAGTTTTGTTTTCTGGGCATCAGAGAAACTCAGTTAAGTGAGTTAAAAAACTTAAAAGTATTTTTTTTATTTCCAGGACAACACAGATCTCTAGGACCAAGAGATTCAAAGGTTCGAAGCCTGAAGATGGATGCCAGCATTTGGAGTAATGAACTTATTGAGGTATTTTATCATATTTTAGCTCTTTGCTATGACTTGAAAGCTTGATTATGTGTAGAAATTATTCATTTTATTTCCAAGAAAAACAAGAATATAGATGTTAAGTTCTAATAAACTGACTTCTAATTAAATTCTAGTAAATTCTAATAAACTTTCTGGGAGTGCTGTATCTCGGAGTCTCAAAATATTCAGTTGTTTTGAGAAACATCTGTAGCACTTTCTCTTACCATTTGAAGCATGTAACTTGGGAAGGAAAAAGGAAAAGGGCGTGCTTTGGTGAGCAGTCCTGATGGGCAGGATTGGGAGAGGGAGGTGACTCCTTACCAGAGGGTTAGTTGCTCTAGTGTGTTTAGTAGTGATGCTGATAGACAGAGTTGAGTAATTTCAGTGTTGGCCTTGGTTAGCATGTAAAGCTTAGTTGCTATTGCTGGACATCATGACTATAGAACTATAAAGATGTTGATTATTCATTTAAATGGAAGCCATGACTTCAGGATTGCCCTTCCTGCAGTCTTCTAGTCTCTTTCTTGCATTCTTCTCTACACACAAACACACACCCGCACACACACACATACGTATATTCTTTTTTTTTAAGTGCTTTTTTTAGACATTAGCTTGGTATCTTTCATGCTGCTTGTTTGTTTTCCTTTTTAATGCTTTTTCTTATAATTCACCCAGCTCTTTATCATCATTGGAAATAAGAGGGCAAACAGCTTTTGGGCAGGAAATCTTGCTCCAGAGGAAGAGCTGCACATGGATGCCCCTGCAGAAAAAAGGATAACATTCATTACACAAAAATACAAGGAGGGAAAATTCAGGAAAGTGCCTTTTCCGTACAAATCCAAAGAACAGTTGAATAAGGTAATAATGGTGGAATGGATACATCCTTACCATGCCTTTTGTATTAATCTTTGTGAATTTTGGTCAACTTGTGAAACTAATGAAAGATAAATTCAGAATCTTGAGCTATATTTCTTACAGAGCTGAGGAAGTCTTGTTTTGGAGCCTTTACACACATCATTTCATGAAGCTGTGATTTCTATGTGACACCTATTCACCTTAGGTCATGTCGCAAGCACTAGACCTCAGATAAAGCCCTCAGATATATTAAGTATAAAAGACTCTGAGTTTTAATTCTGTATTAGATAACTGTTGTTTGGGACAAGAATGATTTAAATGTAGAGTAATCTTGTGATGGTTTGAAAATAATTCATGTGCAACTAATGTATATTATTTAGATACCTTGGAAAGCTTGTAGATGAGACTATGGGTTTTGAACCTTGAGTTTTCATGTAGGGATCTTAAGATTAAGTTTTATAATTGTTTTGATGTCCAGTTCACTGACTGATAATCATGTACTGATATCAGAGACACGATTATTTAGAGTTCATGAACATTGAAGATTTAAGGTGCATATATTCAATGCGCTTAGTGGCATAAGGGTCAAATTGTCCCAAAGCATATCCAGAGACTGTGGGAAGATGTTAATGCTAAAAATTCATTGTGCGCTGTATTAGAGATCTCATTCATTCAGTGATACTTGTATCAAAAATTGGGGAGTCATTTTCTTATAATAGTTACATACAGGCAGAAAGTCAAAAAGAAGAGCACATGAAAACATATCTACCTTTAAAACACTTCTAGGCAAAGTAGGGGCCCACCTCTTCATATCCCTTGAATTCAGATTTGCTGGATTTAACTGGAATGAGGAAACAACCTTAGATTTCATGGGAAACTGTTTATATTTTTGCAATATAAAAATTTTTTAATATATAGTTATTGGTGGTAGCTTTGCAACAGCTTGCTTGTTTTTTTTTTTTAATCTTTTAACTATCGACCCAATAAAATTGAATACTTTGCTGTGTTTTGGCATCTTGATTTTTCTATTTCTTTTTATTATTATTATTACTTTATGGAGTAATTATCTGTCAGTTAAGCATTTAACTACTGAGTGATATCATATGTAATGATCAAATTCTCTGCAGAAACATGAAATTGCAATGTAATAACGCAGTCATTGCCAGGTAATTATTGAACCTTTACTGAACTATCTGCTTATCATCGCTTTCCTTCTGCATGCTTATATGCTTATTATAGCAGCTGAATTTTAAGAGAAGTACTGTTGTGTTGAACAATTTCGGCCTTAGTTATTTCAGAAAAGCCTGTTCTTTAATCAATAATTGAGATTTCAGTAAATCATAGGAGCTGCCATGGAGTAGATTGTTGAAGTTATATAGCTGAAGTTATATAGCTATAATAACAATTTTTTGTTTTTAGTAGTTTGATCTGTGATGGGAGATGGGAGGACGAGCAAGATGTCCACCACTTACACCCTTGTGAAACTGGTAGCAGCAACATTTTATAGGATTTGCTTTGTTATGGTTTTTTTGGTTGATGGGGCCTTTTTTTTTCCCTAGTAGATTCACGCCTTACTTCATCATTCATGATACTTCCCAGTGTTTATAGTCTTTGTGGATGCAGAGGAACAGCATCGAAAGCATTTGCATCTAAATTGCAAGTATTTGTTGCCAGTAACTTTCTAATTTAAACAGAGAACATCTTTTCCCTCTTTGTGATCAGGCTCTGTGTGCTGCAGTGGTTAAACAAGATGTTCTGGAAACTCTGATGTTGCTGTTCAGCGGGGCTGATGTCATGTGTGCCACTGGAGATCCTGTTTACAGTACTCCCTACTTACTAGCCAAGAAAGCTGGACAAAGACTACAAATGGAGTTCCTCTACCATAATAAGTTCTCAGGTAGGAAATGGACTACCTGAATTCTCAGGTACCTGAGTTCTCAGGTAGTTCTCAGGTCTCTTTGCTTTGATCTTCTGATGTTATATAGAGTAAAAGGGAGGAAGGAACTCAGAAGAAAAAAATGGAATTTTGTTGAACAATAGTAATATGGGAGAGGAGGCAACATGAACTGGATTTTAGCAGATAGCAAATGATGATTATGACTTATTTGCTCAGACATCCATCAAATTTAGCACTTAAGCAGTCAAATACCTGATGAAAACTAGAGGCCTCATACTGTTGTTTTGCAGCACAGAAGAAAAACATTTGTTCTGGCCTTATTACCAAGCTCTTACCTGAAGAAAAAAAAAAAGACTAGATATAATTAACATCTACCCAAAGTACTCCTCCCCAGTGGGTTGGCATTTTGTTAATATTAATTTGATATATTCATCTACTGCACTCAGACCTACCTGTTTTCACAAACTCTCCTCCAAAATATAACTCATATTTATAACCTATGATAATACCTATCCCACCCTTTTTCCAGTCACAGCTTCTGTTACAGCTTCAAGCACATGATAACCTGCAAGTCTGTCCCTGGAAGTCTGGTCTCAATGAGTGACTTATGAGGCTTGTGAAGCCAGAAAGCTGCTATTAAGAAATTGCAAATGTATTAAAAATCTGTTGAGTGTTTGGATTGGTCTGTGAATGAAAGTTTACATGCAGATTATGCTGGTAGAAATCTGTGCTATACTGCAGCCAGCAGTATGGACATACTTCTGGACCTCTGCAGCTCTGCAAAATGACACCTCAAGAGTTATTAATGGCAAAGAGCTTTCTTAGGGATTCTTAGAGCAAAAGACAATGCCTAAATTCTGTGTGAACCCTGCTTTGAAACAAGAGCAGACATTGCCTTGTAGTATGTTGAACTGAATCACTGCGTAAATGAGCAGCTGTGGGGTTTTGGTTTGTTTGTTTGCTGCTTATGCTGCGCAGTGGTCATGAAACTGCAGAGAGGTTTCTTGCCTTGGCTCTGCAGGCAGGCAGCGCTGCAGTGAGCCTGGGCTGGGCTTTGATTCTGCCCATGGGGAAAGGAGAGTCACTGCAGGCTGACTGTGATTGTCCTAGTCATCATCTGGCTGCTGCCAGAGTTTGTGCTAAGCATCAAGATAAACCATCTGGTTGGTATGTTTCTGTTTTTTAACCCTCTTCTTTAAAAAAAGAAAAAAAATTTTTTTACAAGAAATGTTATAGACCCACTGTGAAAGCAGACATGAGGAGAAATGGTTATAGCTTGTAGTAGAGGAAGTTCTGTGTGTTGCTTACTCCTGCTTTTATTTTTCTTAATAGATTTTCCAAACACTGACGCTGGTTTTGAAGGTGGCTTCTCTCAAGATTCTTCACATTCCACCTTTCTTTGTGAATTTTTATACAAAGTTTCTTCTAATACTGCTAAACTTCTTACAGAGAAGAAATTAAAAGAAGGTATTTCACTTTTACTTTATGTGCTTGTATGCTTTTAAAAATATTTATATATACATTTATATACATATATACATATTTATATACATTTATATATATATGAGACCTACTTCATAATCCTGTAGACCTACTTCATATAAAGTAAATGATGATTGTCTTGATCTCTTTATTGAAGAAAACTCAAAGGAAAAGTCAACTACTGAAAAAAGATTATATTGATTATTGATAAAGACATTTAAAAATATTTCTCACTTTAATATTTACATAGATGTTACTGACTGCCAAAAATGAGAGGGAAAAAGTTATAATTTTGCTATTGCCTGAAAACTCTAATGTATCTTAGTGATGTCTAGAAAGACATTATGAGAAAAGGTCTATCACTATTTCAAGTATAGAATTTATAATCTTTTTTTTCTTCTCATGTTTTCTTTTTCTTCGTCCATGAATATCTATATACTTTCATAAAATCTCATTAACATGAACCAGTATGGGTTATGCACGTTATGGACGGTCAGATGTTGGTGGAATCATTTTTGGTTTTCCTCCTGTTCTTACTACCAAGATGGTTAGAGCAGAGCAGCAGTTTGTGGGAGAGACAGGTTCAATTCCCTGCTCTGTCCGAGAAGGTTCAGTGCATCTGGTCGCGTTACCAGAGGACGTGAGCTGCCTCTTTAGCGCTGGAGAGGAGGAATGAGCTCTTTTGCTGAAGCAGTTGAGACTCATTAAGCCAGGTCCCAATGAGCAGAGAGGATGCCCAGTGCTTGGAGGGGGGTCAGAGCTCTTGCTGAAGTTTTGGGCCTTGTCCCGGAGTTGTTTTGCTTTGTTTTTAATGCAGTTAGAGGAAATGGCCGGGAGCCAGAAGCCAGTTAGGCTCTGTAACCATTAAGCGCTTCTCGCAGTGTGTGCATCTCCTTCGGAGGCAGTTGTCAGTGCTGCCTTCAGTGCCAAGGGCTGGGGATTTCAGTACTGTGCTTGGCGTCCCCAAAATGGCTCTGTGGGCACAGTGCTAATTGTAAATGAAACACGAGGAATCTCTCAGTGCTGTGACCTGAACCCAGGTTTTATAAATAATCAGGCAGAGTAGGTGAAAAAAAAAAAGGGTTGTTTTTCACCATGTGGGTTTCAGATAGTGCAGGAGGGAGAAAGCCAGCTTTGAGTGCAGCCCTCATTAAAGCAGGAGCGGTGGGTTCAGCGGGGCTGCCTGGCTTGGGGAAGTGCTAGTTAGCAGCTGTTGATGGGCAGTGGGAAGAGACCTCAAACACACGGGCTGTTCTGATGCAGTTCATCAAAAAAAAATAAGGTTAGCACTTTGGGGGTGTCCGCTGGATTTTGTCTCACTTTTTAATGTAAAAGTTTTAATGGCATCCCATTAAAAGTCTTGGTATCACCCATTTAACCTTGGATATGGTAGCAATTCATGGAATAGTAAAGCAGTGAACTGCTTTGTAGAAGGGGTATCCCTGGAGCAGGGCGAGGGGAAACAAAAAATACAAAAGCCTAACACTTGTTTTGTGCTCAACTACTGTAACCTTTTATGTTATCAAAACCTTTATCTCAGGCTTGTTTTAGATTTTAATATCTGTATCTGGATATAATGTATATAAAACTGGATTGAAACTAATATAAAAATAATGTGAATAAACAAATGACAGCCTAAAGTAGTCTCCAGATATTTATAAAACTTGAGTGAACCATTCAGAAATTTTGAACCAAGTTTAAAAAAAAAAAAAAAAAAAAGGTAAAATATTAGTTAATTTATCAAGTAAAATGATGGAGTGGTGGTTATTTATTGCTATTACTGTAGCAATCCTCCAGAGCTATTTTACCAAATTCTTATGAATATTTTACCAGAATATATGCAAAAATATAGAAATTTTAAAAATATAAGCCTGTAGAAAAAAACAGTGAATTTTCTTTAGGACCTATTTCTGTGATTTTTTTTTTCTATGATTTCGAACAACTGATTTTTCCATTATTTCTTTAATTGCATAATGCAACAGAAGATGGTGCACTTTGGAAAGTGGCTTTCTAAGCTACTACGAAAATGATAAAGCTACCACTCCTAATGGAATGATTGACATCAATGAAGTCATCTGTCTTGTAGTGCACAAGTCAGACTTCTTTTCAAATAGAGGGTAGGTTCCAGAGTTTTTAATTTCATAAATTCAGATACAGGAATGCCTGTTGGTTTTCATGGTGGTTCACTTGTCGCTGAATTTTGAACATGCGTTTTAGAGGGAGAGAGAGAGATAAAAAAAAAAAAAGCTGAATTGTTTTATGTTGACTTGAAGAAGGAAGTGCTAAGTGGTATTTGGGAATTATTTTTTAATAGTGATATAGTGAAAATGCTAAGATAATATAAAATCTTAGCATAAATTAGATATGTCTGTTTCTTATTAAAACTATAATGCATATTCTCAACTCTTAAAAGGTTACACAATGACAAATGGAAAAATTAATAGTAATTATCCGTTCTGGGAGTGACCTCTACCTCAAGCTAAAACTCTTGCCTTTTTTTTTTTTTTTTTTTATCCTAATAAATAATAATAGAGCATTTTAGAACTTTCTACAATTCGTTAGGCTTTGGTTACAGACATGTTGGCCTCTGAAACCCATTCTTTGTTCTGCAAGTGTAGCTATTGAACAGTCAGTTAGTTTGAAAATGATGACTTTTTCTGCCTGCTTCTGCTCTTTAAGTTCTCCAGCTTAGGCGCAAGGGTAGGTAGTTCTTTCTACATAGGCAGAGTAGAATAGTGGAGCAAACATTTGGCCTCTTGGAGACTTCTCAGTAGGTGATCTTGACGTGACTTTTTCTGTAGTCTTGTTTTTCTTTTATATCTATCACACATGCTGTCATCCATCTACAACGTTGAGAGTTTACAAGAATCAACTCCTGTCTTGAGTTTAAAATAGAAAGATGACATATATTGAAATAAGATATAAATGGCACAACAAATATTATGAACTTTTTGCACTCCTTTGAAAGTTAAAGGCTTTTTATGAGACATTAATACAGAGGAAAAAGTATGTATACGCATGTATGACTGAGAGTCATGAGGGGAAAAAACCAGTATTTTCAAGTGTACTCCCCTACTTTGGCACATTTTTGAAACACTGGTTGTTCTGAAGTGTTAAAATGATGCACCAGTAGGAATACGTATCAAATTTCTCATGGAGGGATGAGCAGTTCCTAAAAATTCTGAAGCTTATTGAAAAAATGGGTCATGGAGAGGAAGAAAATCCTGCCTTATGAATAACTGTAGAAGAGTGACAGAGGTGAGCAAAGGTGTTTTGCTTTGACTGCAAAAACTTGATGGAAATTATTTTTAGCCTTTGTCCAAAATATCAATACACAGAAGGAAATACAAGATGTGTGGTAAAGTAAAACTGCAGCAAGACTGAAATCAGTTGTCATTGTTACTCTTAACTGTGCTATGGCAGGATTTCAGTGCACGTACGTTTGGGTAATGGATTCCTACAGGCTCTTTAAAATTTCTTTTTAATCCTTTTGTGTGTATGAAAAATAACAAACAGATCATTGTACTGTCTATATAATACTGTAACACTTGTTGCTGCAAGAGGTGCTTGTGAAAGAATGGGAGTGATTAAGTATGCCTCAGAAAAGGATGCTGTGAGGAAAGGACCCTAAATATTACAGAAATAAAGGAGGTGGGAAGGAAGAAATTGTGACAGATTTCTTTGTCCATCACCTTACTATAAAATACCATGTAGATAGTTTATTCTAGGGTAGTGTCTGTTAACGGCATCCAGAAAAAATAGGAATAACACTGTTCTCTTCTGTCATGGAATCTAAGCTTTTGCTTTCTACATCTCCAGATAGTTGGATAATACCTAAGTTAAAACGTGTCATCTAAATACCTCACTATTAGGGAGTGGCACATGCTCTGAGATATGCGCTTTGGTATTTTTATGTTAAGTTTTGGTAAATTAGGTATTTTGTGTAGTGAAACAATCTTTCCTTAAAATGCTTATACTATTGGTTGGATTTGAATATTTAAATGTAATTTTCAAAGAGGTCATTGAAAAGAAAAAATTGATACAGGGTGAGTTCTTAGACTAACTAGACAAATCTTAATCTCCAACACTGAAAGGAAAAAGCATACCCTAGTTGATTTAGATTTTAGGGAGAGGTCACAATTTCACTCCAATTTGATTGTCTTCCGTACTCCTTTTTTTCTTTTTTTCTTTTCTTTTTTCTTTTTTTCTTTTTTTCTTTCTTTCTTTCTTTTTTTTTTTTTTTTTTTTTTTTTTTTTTTTTGAAAAATCAATATTTTTTTCAATTTTTTTTGTTTTCATTAATTTTTTTTTTTTTATTTTTTTTTTTTTTTTTTTTTTTTTTTTTTTTTTTAGTATAGTATGCTATTTTAATATACTTTTACTTGAAAGTTACAATTGGAAATAAATGGGTCCATTTTTAAAAAAATGTATATATTAAAAAAAAGGAAACATCTTTTAAGAACTTTTTGAGCTACTCCAGCAACTTAAAAGTATAGGTCTCAGAGCCAAACTGTTTTTGGTAGTGGCAAACAATACAAGGAGGGTAGTGGCCACAAACTGCAGGAGAAGGAAGTTGCTCACAGGAGGTTCAGTGAGGAAGCTAGGAGAAGCCCTTCCATTAAAAAATGCAGAGGAGAACTGAAATGGGTTGCCAGGCAAAAACAGTAAAATCTCCATGCTTGAAGATTTTCAAAACTTGCCTAGAGAAAACCATTGGTTACCTGATTCAGGTTTAGTGATAGTCCTGCTCTGAGCATGAGAGTGGCACAAATGACTTCCAGAAGTCCCTTTCAACCAACGTTTCTGTGATTCTATGGTAACTTGTTTGCAACTTCCTAGCCAATTAATTGGTCTGCTTGTACTGAATCTAAACCAAATGTTTTAAATGCATGACACCAATATTGCTTGCTGAAATCACATGAAATTGATTTTTAATGACTATATTTAAATATTTTTATTAATTTCAGAATTGAATGCAGTAGCTTTTAAACATATTAACTGATGTGATGTACTTTGATCATGTTATGTTATATAAAATACCCAATGTTATTAGCCAGGTTGAAACATTAGAGGAGAAATGCAGATGGATTCCCTTCCAAAGGAATGAAATAATTAAACCTTGGAGAGAGAAATTAAGCTCTTGCTCTTGTCTACCATTATGAAGACTAAATACAGCTGTCTTTTTTTCTGTGCTTGCTTTAGGGACATCTTTACCTTTGAAATCTGCTTAATGTCAGAACGTGCTTTTCTGTTTGGAGCTGAAACTGCATATTCACAAAGAAAATGGACTTGGGCAATAGCTAAGGTAATACCGACAATTATCCTTTCAAGTTTGGCCAGGAGCGTATGCACAAAGAGTAACGTGACATTCTTGGCTTAAAATCTTCGGGGAAGACATTCTTGATGAATACTGATCTATCTCCTGGGTAAAAGTTTGGAGTTTTTTTTGTTTGTTTGTTTTTCTTTTTTAAAACAGCAAGAAAAAAATTCTGTGATTTAGTGTTTGAAATGGGGTAATACAACAAAGTGAAAAAGGAATTGAAATTACTGGCCTTAAGAATATCTTAAAGATGCACTAATGTAAAAACAATTGCAAATTTCAGTGGATAATTATCTACACTCAGAGTTTAATTCAGCTAAGTTGTTTACAGTTCCTGGAGCAAGAAAATGAGTACAAATTGTAAAATTCCTAAAGTAATAATGTACCTAATACAGTACCAGGTGCTAATAGCCATGTTGCTAATAAAATTGATTGCTACTTAAGAAAACATACGAATTATAGAGTACGAGCAGAGAAAAGTGTACTATACTTGATTCCGTAATTGCAAAACTTGCAAAGTTCCAAACCTAATGTTTATGTCCTTTTATGAATGATAAATCTCAAAAGTCATCTTTTAATGCAGAATCCATCTTTGCATTGTATAGATTGGGACTATCTTAACTTTTTTAAGGGAAGAAGGGGCAATGTTGTTCTGACTCTTCTCATTCACTTTGGTAGCATTTTGTTCCCCCTGTGGCTGAATGTTTATTGGAGAGGGACTGTGACCTGGTTGGGCAGCTGTACTATAAGGACTGCCACACCCTGGACCAGTGGCGAAAGGGCTGGTTTGCCCTAGATAAGTCAAGCCTACATTTTTGTCGTGAGATGGAGAATGCTCAAGAAGACTCAATATATTTAAGGAGGCTGCAAGAGCTAAGTAAGAATTTTAGTTAACATCTTGAATTTTGGAAATACTCTACAGAATTAATTTACTGATTTTACATTCCTATTGCATTTTAAAGTCATAAACATTAGGGAGCTCAGTAAAGATCCCTTGCATGTGCTTGATGCTATCCCAACTCTTCTAAATATGGCAAAGTTCTGTCTTGTTATGTTTTTTCCCCCCTTGATGGCATGTGGTAGAGATATTTTCACTGCTTCATAATGAATGAGGACAATTTTTGCTCCAGTTGCAGCAATATCTATCTTAACAAGGAGTACAGAATTGTATAATAATACATGACCTTTTGGGACTATTGTTTCATCTTTTTGACAGAGCAGAAGTGCTCACTGCAGAATCTATTCTTGAGTTGATTGACAGGCCTAGTTTTTAAATACTCTCAAGTATTGGAGAAATTATAATTCCCTTTGAAGAGTATTTCGGGGACTATTTTTTTTTTCCTCTTTTCCTCCTT
>JAVCKT010036935.1:0-11387 GCA_032273925.1 Rhynchotus rufescens | reverse complement strand
TGAATTTTCTTTAATTTTATCCCACTTTTTTTTTTTTTTTTTTTTTTTTTTGGTTTAGCACTGACAAGAATGAATTGACTCTCTCTCCACCCTGTACTATCACTGGGCACTTTTATTTCTTGCCATCCCTTTGTTTACGGGCCAGTCACTGCTCAGGCAGCAGAAGCCACGTCTAGAAATCTGCCTCCCAGCACATCAGAAATGTCACTTGAGGAACAGATCAACACAATTATCGCCATTATTCTTCTCTCCTCTAAGGAATGTTTCCAGGTCGTAGACACCTATTGTGGATGCTCTGGGAATAATGAAATCCATTAACAGATTGTTAATGTGACTTGGTAACAGACCAAGCAGAGACTTACGAAACAATAAAACTTTACAATCAATCTGATGTGTAACTAGGCACTGATGGAAGCAGGTATAACATTAGTTAGGGCCAAATTTTAACTCTTCTCAGCACTCCCTGGGTACATAGCCCATGGAAACTGTCTGGATCACAGGAATAAATGTTTTGAGGACCATAAACTCATGGGTTTCTGGCAGGTGACCTGCTGAAGCTGGATTCACCTAATAGGTGCCCTGAGAGCTGGCAGAGAAGTATTTCTTACTCTCCAGAGAGGCAGAGCTAAGAGAGTTATTTATTTATTTATTTATTTATTTATTTATTATTATTATTATTACTATTATTATTTCTTTCGACAGGGATTAGAGAGTTTTGTTGAATTTTCTCTCTTAGAGCTAACATGATGCAAGAGCTGGTAAGAGGTGCTGTGCCTCAGCATTTCTGCCATCAGATTCTCTGTAAATGGTCAGTAAGAGAAAGCAGAGAAATAACAAAATTGCTTCAGAAACAATATTTGTTTTGCTTTAGTTGTGCTGCTGGGGCAAGTCACATTATCTGGGGCTGAACCTGGTCCAATTCGTTGTAAACTCTATGTATTTCATTTTCCCCCCCTTTTCCCTTTCCCTTTACTTTTTTTTTTCTCTTTTTTCCCCGTTCCTCTTTTTTTTTCTCTCTCTTTTCTTCCTTCTTTGTTCATTTTTCCTCTTTGCTTTCTTCTCTTTCTTCTTCTTTTCCTTTCTCATTTCCACTCTCTCTCCTTCTCCCAACACAGTTTTTAGGAGCCTGGAAATCTGAAAAAAAACTTTTTTTTTTTAATTGTTGTTTCTAAGGCTCTTTGTATTAACGATATAGCATGAAACTGGAAAGCACCAGGACAGGAGAATCTGACTGCATGTCATGCAGACTGTGAATTTATTGCAATGCAGGAAATCTGGAAAATCTGCCAGACTGCATATATTTGAACCCCAAATCTCAGGATTCGTGACCTTTTGATGCACTCTTGCAAATTGCTTCCATATATGGTCTTGTTTTGGCTCATGGAGCTCTATTGGGCCTCATGGCCAAGGCGGTTTTAGAAGGTTCCTTGAAGACACTGAGTTCCTTCAGCTGGTGTTTCCTGTCTCTGCTCCTTCACGATGTACCAGTAGAAGCTGTCTAAGGTATGTCTTTGGTGCAGTCTTGTTTGTGGCCTCTCCAGCCTCTTCAAATAGAAATGCATATGCAGAATAAGAAATGTAAGGCCTGGGAAACACCAGAGTCCAAAAATGAAATGCTTGTGAGGTTTATGAGCCTGTGTAGGGTGACAAGTTAACAGCGTTATTGAAATAGGATTTAAGTTTCTCTGAAAGTCAGATGTGACACCTGCAGGACCTTCTGCAAGGCAGGATGCTGCGTCACGTGTCCCTGTAGAGAGGCTGACATTTGCTGTATCAATGGGTGCTTTTAGCAGTCTCCATTCCTGGGTCTTCAGGCTGAACTGCCTTTGTAGTCTGCAAGAGCACAGCAGTGACTATGCTAATCCGCGAGTTAAGGTTTAGAGCATCATAGCCGGTGATAACAAGATATTTACAGCCCAAGCAGACTCAGATTGAGCCGTGCGCTCTGTCATTTTCATTTTATGAGCCTGCTCCATAAAACTGTTCCCATATGGTTAAAGTTAGGGATAAACAAACAGATTCTGATCAAATAAGAAACCACTCAAATCTTTGCCCAAGGTTCATAATGAACTTCTATTTTTTAATCTCTCAAAATATTGCCTATGTAAATCTTTTTTCTTTTTATTTTGTTCTTGTCTACTTTTTTTTTTTTTTTTTTAACCTGAGACTTGAAACCATACAGAAAAGATGCTTTATATTAGCTGTGCTTTAATCAGAAAGAAGTGGCAGTAGCAGTTTTACAAGCTGCTGACATGCAAAATCAGGAAAGATCAAATAAAGCCTCCATCCAGAGCTCAATGCACCTTCTTTTCAGGGTTAGCTTCTGGGAACAAAGGAAGATGAAACAACTGGGAGGATCTCTGCCTTGCATGGCCTGAGGTACAGAGAGCCTCAAACTGTCCCTGACCCATCCTGCTGTATCCACAGGCTGTCACCATGTGAATGCTGCAGCTCGGCTCTGGACTTGAACCAGCCACGTTTTGCATGGCAGAGCTTGCTTTATAGATGCTTTGCCATGCAAACATGATTGCACCCTGCTGATCCTGCGGCTCTGCTTGTGGTTCCCCATCTACCACATTGCTGTTGTGCCCCTGGAGTGCTGGCTAATACAACCAAATTCCCTTCTGATACACACACACACACACACACACACACACAAAAAAAAAAAAAAAAAAAAAAAAAAAAAAAAAAAAGAGAGAAAAACAGAGGGTGATACATTTATACATTTCCCCTTTTTTATCCTCAGTCATCCTTGTGATAGCAAAGTATCTTTCTTTTTATATAAAAATACTGCTGATCCCTGAGTATAAGAAAGTCAATGTTGGTGGGGGGTGTGTGTGTATCTTTTTCAGACTGACTGCTCCTTGCTTCAAAAAAACACTGCCTTTAACACACGAAAACCTTTTTTTCAAAGGGTAGCTTTTGCATCTGTTAGCTTTTCTGTTTCTTGCATGCCTTGCTTATATATTGCTATGTGCTACCATTCAAGTCACTGAATATAAACGTAAAACCAAATGTAGTCTAACTTGTCTCATGTCACAGTGCAGTGAGCCTGGGATGTCTCAATTTAATTGCTGAGTCCTAAGAAATATGTGTCTTCCTAAACAAAGCTGTGCTAACTTCACGCTCCCAGGGCCGAAGGACTTTGGGATGAGCAAAGGGAAGCCCATCACATTTTCTCATAAATGGACTTTTCTCATAAATG
Source organism: Rhynchotus rufescens (assembly GCA_032273925.1). NCBI lineage: Eukaryota > Metazoa > Chordata > Aves > Tinamiformes > Tinamidae > Rhynchotus > Rhynchotus rufescens. The sequence goes on along the minus strand of JAVCKT010036935.1, from coordinate 8,182 downwards.
GACTCTCCAGGTAGACCGTTGTAGCCTAAAAGCAGAATACATGGGAGGTTTGACTAGCGTGTGGATGCTATACAAGCAAAACCACTCCTGGACCTGTTAGAAGTAAACTTGGGAGTCTTTTGAGATTTGTGCATCCCTAATCACCCATTTATGCTCTGCCTGCCACAACAGAGTTACTGGACAAAATCTGCCTGTGCTGCCAAATGTTCATATTTCGTAATGAAAAAGAGCCGTTGTATTTTCTTAGGAAGACTGGAAAGGGGAAAATCGATAATAAAGAGCCCACATGATGCTGCAGTCCAGGAACTAGAGTGTGAAGGCCGGGGCCTTTAAGAGCTGTAGAAACCTTGGCTGAGAGGAAGAAAAAGTCACTTTTCTCTGGCTAGACTTTTAATCTTGCTTGATGATCCGTTTCTGCTTGCTATGAAAAAGGTGTTTGACTGTGAGGCACTAAGCAGGCAAAGTTGGATCCTGACAGTGAGAGGTCATGGAGCTGCCCTGTTTTGGGGTAGTTCCTCCCAGATGACAGAAAGCTTTCAAAGATTTTATAAGCAAAGACAGGAAGGAACCTTTTACAAAGCTTGTTGCTGCTTAAGTGGCAGGCGCACATCACTTAATGGTCTAAGAAAGCTGAAGAACAGAGTGCTTCTTTCCAGATTGTGGAGGGCCAGAAGACTACATCAGGTACCAGCTTGAATGTATCTTTGGAGTAACTTTGCAAGGTAGCCTTCCAAGTCAAAGTTCTGGAAGTGGGCATAGGCCACACCTTGGCTCATAACTATGGCCTGCTTCTCTGGTGGACTGATGTGGCCTATGCAAAACCTACTCTTTTCTTCTGAATTTGCTTTTCTGGTTGATATAAGAGTTTTGACTTCAGTTAAAATATATGGGCACTGCCAGCTTGGCTGACAGTGCTACACACCTGCATTTTCACATGAAGCTAGTAAGTTTTAAAAAAGAACCAAAAATGCCTAATTTTGACCTTCCATGACTTGTACTAGTTACTGGACTTCTACCAGCAAAGCCATACTTGTACCAGTGCTACCCCATGCAGAGGTGCAGGGCGTCAGGCAGAAGTGCCTGGCAAGTCCTTCTTGAATGAACAGATGGGCATTAACCAATGGAGCTACTAAGGTTCCTTCAAAGTGGAAGGAGTAGTATTTCTCACCAACCCTGTATTAGGGTTGGTATTCCTTGACAATCCTCAGATGAAAAGAGATGAGTGAAATATCTTAATATATTGTATATATTATTAATATATTTGTATATTAATATATAGGTATTTGATGTTTTTGTCCCTCACTAGACTTAATGTCACCTTTCATTGTGTTTATTGGTCAATCAAAAGTTTGCTTTTGTTCCTTAAACAATTATGGAGTGGGATGCAATAATACATAGAGCATACTTTATTCCCCAGAGTTATGGTGGCCAGGAACAACTTCTTTCTCAATCCTTCTACTGTCTACTCCCTTCAGATCCACCTTAAAGTGTAGGAAGTATTTGGACTTAGCAGAACCCAGTTGCTATAAAATATATGTTTGCCCTATTGGCCTGAGAGTTAGTAGAAGGATTACACCTTGTAAAGCTTAGTATCTTCCAGCTATCACTTCGGAGTGCTGCAGATTCATCCTTTCCTTGGACCCAGTGCCAAATGCCATCTGGCAGATTGCATTTAACTCGGCACATATATCCTCTAACAAAAACTTTTTCCCTTTTGAAGAATTAAGCTCACTCATGGAAACTGGGAATAAAGCATTTCAGCCACAGTATGGCGTGCACCAAAAACATGATGAGGAGACCTGTTGAGCTGATCAGAGCTGATAGTGCGTTGACTTGTCATGTAGTTCAGGTGTAGTATTTTTCGTGCTATTTTCAGTTTGCATCCTATCCTCACCGAAATTATACTGGATTGTTTTGGAGTTGAATACTAGTGGACACCAGCAGGTGATTTGTTTCAATGCCAAAAGGAGGATTTTGGCTAAAGCTGTGATGTAATTGCTACTGTAATTGACCCCATACTGCAAAGCCAAGAAACCTGTCCTACTTTGCATCTGTAGCTTCTGTGTTCCAGGTTATAGTTTCAAGCCCAATTTGATAAATTGTCAGCTCCCAGGATCTGAACGAGATACCCTTCTGCCCTTGTTTTCCCCAGAATGGAACAATAGCAGCACTGCTAGTCTGGCAAAGGATAAAACATAGCAACTCACATAAAAAACAATGAATATAATGACTTATAATTATAAAACTCAGAGGGGAGAAAAAGAACTCAGATTAACTCCAGCCTGCTCTGGAGACTTTTAATTAGCAACTCCAGTGGGAAATGTGGAGTAACATGGAAAAAAAAAATCTAAGTCTAAAATGGACATATAGGGGTATTAGTAAGAGAATTTCAACTCAGAAAAGACGAGATGTAGAATGGCATTGCCATCTGCAGTCATTAGAGTGCGGATTAGTTTTTGCTTGCTTTCACTGTTAGCCTGAGTGATCACAGGAATATTTGCTTCTCAGTTAAGTAAACTAGATAATTGCCACGCTAAAATGTCTGTTTCCCTGAAAAGGACAACTGGAAAGGACTCCTTCTCAAATGAGAGCAGGGAATTGACAGTCTGTACTTTTAAAATACTTAGGAATTTTAGCGTGAAAGTAAATTCTTTAGCAACACTGTGGAGCGTAGCGAAGCCTCAGATGCATGTGCAACTAATGCGTTGCTAACAGAATGAAAATACTGTTCCTGCCTTGACATCCGTTTCCTGTGCCTTGTTAGAAAATTCCTTTAACCTTCATAGACGTGGATATCGACATGAAAACAAGAAAAGATCATTAAACTGTGTTATTTTTCTCTCTGATGACACTGATGAATAATCATTTAAAAAGAAAAGGTCAGTCTTGTGAACTCTGGAGTGCACCAGAAGACTAGGAAGGACAAAAGAAAAAGTTTGGATATATAAGGTGAAGTATTTAATATTATTACATATAAATTGCCTGGATTTTCAACTACAATTACCAGAAGGAAATTTAAATGGTGGCACAATTTTCTCCATGCTGATGGACTGATATGGATATAATAAGAATGTCACTACCACTTAAACTTGTTTTGAACATTCAAGATATGCTGACATTCCTATCTAAGACACATACTTTTTGATAAACTTACCTATTCCATCTTTATTCTGCTTAGCCAGTCCATCTCCTAGTGCTGTTTGGGTTCTACAGGTGAATATTTGAGCCATTTTAACCAAAAAAAAAAAAAAAAAGTGATTGAAATTCAATGAAGCTGCTGGCTGATGAATATGATATTTTGTTTTATGTGGAGTAATGCCACTAAGTAAGCCAGGTTTGGGCATTTGCCCAAATCGAGCTACCCACATAAGTACATATAATTTGAGATTAAAGTTTCAGTCAGTAAGCTTCATGGCTGAGGCAAGCTCATGAACCTGTGCGTGTCATTCAGTCACAAGAAGTCATGAAAACACTCCTGAGAAGTAAAGAGTTAGATTTCAAGATGAGATTGAATGCTGATGTCTTCCAGGAAAGAAATGATTTCTGAGCAGTTTTAATTAAGATACCAGCTTGAGCCTGAAACTTATCTTTAAAGGAAGGCATTCAGAAAGAGAAGGAATGGAATAACTTTCATACTCAGATTAATATGAATTAGTGGTGCCCAAAAACTGGATTCCTAAATCTTTCTTAGATTCAAGTCAGTAGTACCCATGAACTGCTGGGAAGTTACTCACAAATAAGAAACAAATGGTCATACAGAGTTCAGATGAGCAATGATGCAACAGTTTTTCTCCGAGATAGGGAAACTGTGAGAAAAAAGATCTTTAAAAAAAAAAAATATGATAAGCCAATAAAGACCATTAGGTGGATAGTTGTTTCCATTGCAAAAATTATGTTTCCGTCATTACAAACTGACCAAGAAAGATCAAGAAATAAGAGAAAATCAGTAAGGATGGACTAGGTCCAGCTGGGCCTCCTTTTCCAATTATTTATTTCCATGAGGCAAGTACAGTGGTTATCTTTGAAAAGGAATGTCCTGGAATGTGAGATACTGGAAGACACTATATGTGAAGAGATTGCAAGGCAGATGGGTTTGGGTACACACAGAGTTTCATAAGGGTTTTAAACATACGTGCAGAGACTTAAGGAGTTACAAAGTTAGCACTGTTTGCTTTAAATTCTGGCGCAAGGCAAATTTCACCCCCCTTTCACCTAATTTAGGCATGCCAAGTTATCCTCCGTGACACATATTTCTTCATTGCCCTTCATCAGGAAGGCGGAGTTATCTCGTATTCGGAGATACTAATGGACAATCACTGAACTGACCAGCTGCTGTCTAAAGGTAATGCATAGGGAGATTGGCAAAATTAGGTTAGGCCAGGACAGGTGTAAGTAGTGCAATTCATCCTGGTTTAAAGTTAATGTAGCAAAAGGCCAATGTGACATGACAGTTTTGAAACCGATTGCTGAGGACGTACTGCGCAGGGGTTTGGATCTTTTAACTGACTAAAACAGATTATGATCTTATAATGAGGGAAAACAATCATGGTAGTGCTTCTGCCATTAGTCTCGTTAAGGACGTTATCATGTGGGCTATCATTAGTAGCAAGGAGTAAAAGTTCCATTAAAAAAAAAAAAATCCTGCTTTTTTTTTCTTGACTAGAGAGGACGTACTATGCACATCAAGTGCATAAAAATGCACATCAAGCATTTCTAGAACAAGACTTTCACAGACTTACTTAACAGTTTATTCCCAGTTCGTACTTGCATGGAAGATTGGTTCTAAGGACATCCTTTTAAGCCTACATCATTTTAAATACAGGCCAAAAAATGTTGGGAAATTTATTTAAGTTTGAGAGCTAAGGTAGCTTTCATGAGTAGTACGTAGCTAATGTCTTTTTGTGGAATTGTGCTCTAAATGCTATGCTCAGCTACTAATCTATTTGGAATTGCTAAAAAGCATCAGGAAGACAGAGCACAAAGTTTATGGAACAATTAAAACCAAAATAATTATTTTGGTTTTAAACTAAGTTACTTAATGTGTGTTACTAATGGTCCTGAGAAAGTTTTGATGGCCATCACAAGCCTAACAAGTTTGAGCTGCGAGAGGCACATAATAAATTGTGAAAAATTTAACCAGCGTGGCAGAAGGAACTGCAAAAGTGAAATTTAAGCTGGACATGAGGTGATGAAGCTTTTTGAAAGCTGAGGAGTTGCAACAGAACCAAGGCTTCCAGATTGCTTTGCTATCCATTGATTTCTCTAAAGTGTGATCAATGGAGAACTTTGTTACATATGAAATATGGTATTAGATGACTCTCATATATTTCTATATAGAGAGAAATTTCTCCCAGTCTGCCTTGAATTTCATTTTATTTCATTTTATACTCTTTACAGCTCAACTCGCTGATAGAACATGTTTCAGGAATTTGTTCCAACACATTACAAAATCCAGAATAAAGGACTCCCACTGATTTTCTGAGCCTCTCAGTCAGACTCAACCTTGGCAAATCAAACATTTATAAAATGAATTTTGAAAGACAGTTTGATTTCAATAGACGTAGACTGATTTACACAAAGTTAGGGACTAGGGTTTTTTTTTTGCAGGCATGCTATAGTCATACAGCTATTCCTAATGTTTTTAGCAAAAGTTTCCTTGTTTAGAATAGATTAATTTTGATAATATTAACAAAAACAGGCTTTTATTTTAAACTCTCTTAACTTGTTGATTTCTGATTTTGTTTTGTTTTGTTTTAAGAAACCTTGCTGTCCTTCCCCTTCCTCCATTTTTACATACCATATTGTTCCTTTTTTTATAATTTCTATTCCATTACTTCCTGAGCAGTTGGTAATGAGAAACTCCTGCTAAAACTCCTGCTAAGTGTCTATGAGCTCCATAATAATGTTTAAGCATTAGAGCAGTCTTTTGTTCTCTTAGGGAGTAGAACTTCCAAAGAGATTCTGAGAGAGATGGTAGGACTGTCCTTAAAAGTTCAGGGCAGTGGGCAAGCATACTTCTTTTTTTCTTTTTCTTCAGCATTTCTACAGGAAAAAGATCTCTAGGAGGTGTGAGCAACTCTATCCCTGCTATACAGAGTGAGAATACTTTTAAATGCAATTTTCTATCCCTTTGGCCTTCAGTAGCACCTGAGGGCTTTTTCCAGTGCTTTATCAAAACTCAGGACATGACAGAGATGAAGGTTTGCATGGTCTTAGCCCATTAGCAGATATTAAAATCTGGGTTTCTGGAGAGCTGAAGGAAGATAGATGATATAGTGGGTGGCTACATAGATTCCCAGGTGAGTTCATGTGTTTTTTTCCTCTATCTCTTACCATGCAAGAAATACGATTTTTGAGTCTGCAGGATTGGATTAGCAACAGGAGCTGCATGCCAAACTCCCCCAGAAAGCTTTTCATTATGGATTTTAAAACCATGTTTAGAAAGAGCGCAGGCAAACTCCAGGTATAAGCAGAGGTGCCATCTGTAAGATAGATGTGCCAGGTCACAAGTCCGACCGTAAGGTATTCGTGCTCTGTGCACTGTTAATGCAGAATGACAAAAGACTTTCCCAAGACATTACACATCACAGATGTGAAACACCAGAAATATCCCCAGAAAAGAGGGATTTTTTTTTTTTTTCTCAAGAGCTCAGTGCCAGATTTTTGAAGTATGCAGCACCCACTGCTTGTTCTCAAAACATCTCATTTTCAATTTGGGTTCTAAAAGATCAGCTACAGGATCAAATAATGAGATTTCAGGAAGTGACCATTTGTCACCTGAGCTTCAGTCAGAGGTGTGTGCAGAAAGAGGAAAAAGTGAAAAAGTTATTTTAGCTTAAGAATACTTCACCAAGGAAACTTCCTACTTACTAAGAAACTCCACAAAAAGGACACCAAAAACGTATATTCCTGGCATGTTGTTTGCAAAATGCTAAAGAGTAGAGCATGCAGTGATGTTACCTCTGCTCCGTGATGATTGGTATCAAACTGCAGCATCTCAGCTGTGTGTTTGATCCCTACCGATCCCTAGCCAGAGGCCATATGGTAACATTTTCTATGCCCAAACACAATATTTCTGAAAAATAAAGTGTTTATGTCCTTCTCTTATCTGTATATTTTTTTGAGAAAGTGTAAACTAGTCACTATACCAAAAGGGTAACCTAGGCTTTCAACTCTGACTACCTAGATGCAACAGCTATAAGCTGATGACAGGTTATATGCCTTCTGTTATGATTTATTATTTTTCATTTATTATTTCTGACACTTCCAGAAAGCCCTAAAATATTAAAAAAAATGGTGTTTCTTGTTGAGAACTGTCTGGCCTCTTGGACTTACCATTTGATGACATGGAATAGAGTCTAAATATAATTTATTTAATTGAGATGGGTACAGCAGTGGAACAAGTGTGGTCAAAAATCATTTTGACAATTATCTGATCATCATTTATCCATTTCCCAGAGACAGCTCTGCCTTAAGAGTTGAATAGGAGAAAAACAAGATGGACAGTAAGCTCTGCCCAAACTTCCATGTATTCCAGCATATACAGATAATGTTATATATTTTTTTCTTCTAGATAGATTTTTTTTGCGTGTGTGTGTATTCAAGGAAAAGGAATTTGGAAGGTTATCTATAAATGCATCATCTGGTGACATTTACCCTAATAGCATAATTACGACAGGACTAAATTAAGAGCACTCTTAATAGGCTTTTTCCCTGTCACTTATTATTTATATATTTCTGCCAGTTCTGTCTTTCTTCATATTTCACTTTTATATTTTGGAAGCATTGGAATGTAATCTGCAAGGCATTCTGCATATACATCATGATAAAAGTATATCTTTCACAGGTAATTTGTGTTTTAAAGGGAAAGATGTTACCTCTTTCCTCCCACCCCTCAGATTAAGGATACTGCCGTACTGCCCTTAAAACATGATTTTGCCTCCTAGTTCCTCAGGAAGAACAGGCTTTGGGATATCCCCCTATTCCAGGGATAAGAGACCTGGAGGTGGTTTTGCAGATGACAAGTGTCAGTAGCTCAAGCCTCAGCCAGTCCTAGTTTAGTCTCCTGTGACTCCAGCTGAATTACAGATGGGAGTGAGAACTGTGGAACAGAGACCTAAATAGTTCAATAGTTCCCTCTCCTTTTTTTTTTTTTTTTTTTTTAATCTTATATGTAAACCTT
>JAVCKT010036934.1:0-18519 GCA_032273925.1 Rhynchotus rufescens | reverse complement strand
TTCCTTCCTTCCTTCCTTCCTTCCTTCCTTCCTTCCTTCCTTCCTTCCTTCCTTCCTTCCTTCCTTCCTTCCATTTTTAAGTACACAAAAATATTGTGGCCCTGAGAACACAGATAATAGGATTCAAGAGTTCTGATTCCATTTTAAAAGGAACACTTAGATCATTCTTGAGCATTTTTTTTTCTAGCAGAATTTGGATTTCAGAATAAACAAAAGGTTGGAGATTCTAAATGTCTAAATTTAAAAAAATGCTTCTAGGTATTTGAAAGCATCAGGAAGGTTCAGAAGACAAAGCTGATTACATTCCTCTAAATACATGCAATATATGGTTTTTCATAATCTTTTTCCTGATGTTACCTTTCTTTTAGGACCAGAAAGTCAGAAAGAACTTCCCCACAACATTCAGGTGTTGGGACAGCTCCTAAGAACACTGTTGCTCAGCCACATTATTTTTTGCAACATAAACACTGTGACAAGCATTTTGCAAATATTGTCCAAATTCTGTGATTGAAAAAAGAGAAAAAAACAGGCTTCAGAATGCCTTAAAATCCACATAGACTTTTCCTAAAATAATCATTTTCTTGGAGTAGGGAGGAGTCATGACAAATATGTGTCACAATAGATGCATGGAGTTTTGGGGGCCACTAATTATAAGACTTGTGTTGTATTGTGTGCATCTAGTAGCTAGCTGTTTAGAAGCAGAACAAGGTAGGATCTTACTGTACTTACTGTATTTAGCAGTTGATTCAAATACTATTCCACTGCATCAAAGGTGAATTCTTACAGTAATAAGGTGTACAGACGACTTCTAATAAAGTGGTAATTTTTCTGTACTCTATAAATACAATAATATTAAACTCAAATCAAGGAGATGCTAATTCACTTTTTTATGAGTTCCTTTCCAGTCTCTGATTTTTAAGCATCTTTCAACTGAGTTGGTTAAATATAGTTAATATGATGAAAAGCGAGTATTTTAATTAACTAAAAAAATTTCATTGCATATATGTGCGTTTTAAGGTATTATGAAGCAAAATTAGAAATCATCTTTTACAGTGTTTCAGCTCTTGTGACTTTGAACACAGCAACCTGAGATGTGGAGGTGTGTGCCCCTCTTTTTGTGAGAAGAGCTTCCTGGTCTTACTTTCTGATCTGTCTGTAGTATTACTGAATGAGGCATATTCTTATTTATCATCCAAGAGGAAAAAAAAGTGGTTGCAACCATTAACCCTACCCTGTCCCACACATTTTAAATGGGCCAGTATAAGCTTTTTCATTCTCTGTCATTGTATGGAAGTATAGAAAACTATCTCTGATTTTTTTTTTAAGGCCTATGTCCTATTTTTGATACTCTGAATAAAATTGTTTTCCCAAAAGCTGAAGAAAAATTACTTAAATCCTACTCACTTCAGTCTTTTTGTTGTTTGCAAGCTTGTCTGTAAGCTGGACAGAATCAGTGGAAATCTTGAAGCTGGTTTTAGTGGAGTATGAGATCAGGGTCCTTGAATACATGATTATATGGCCATTATCAACTTAGTAATGAAAAAAATATGCTCATTAATTCCTCTTTTGTAGACACAAAAATGCATTCTCTCATATGCCATTCAGATCAGGCCTCAGAAGGATATTTACCCTTTATTTGCTTTGGTGTGGTGGAACTCTGAACCTGGTCCACCACAGAAACTGCATTGCACAAGAGAGCAGTAGCTCTTTCTTTGTTATTGGCAAGTTATTGCTATTGCCAACCATTAGAGGATTCATTAGAAAGAATAAAACTGGAGTATCAGAGAGAACCGACAGGGTACTGTTTCTTACTGTGTTTTACCCAGCATAACTGATCCATAGAATTATTCAAAATAAAATGCAATATATTAGAGTGAAAACTTTTTCCACATGCCTGATCCTCTCATGTCATTTGTGTATTAAGATTTAGAATCATTGATTCAATTAAGCCATAGCCTTTATTCATATTTTGCAGCAGTTGGACCTGAATTTGAAGTCCTCCCTGGTCACCAGTTAGAGAATTTTAATGATCGAGAGTTTGAATGAAGGTCATTATATCATATCCCACATTACATGTAGGTAATAAAATTCCTTTCTGCTTTGATTTTAATTGAATACAATCTTTCAAGTGAAACATGATATCAGAAAGACTTGCTTTGTCTAGATAGCAAAGCAAACGTGGCCTATTATTTGTCAATTTTATTGTTATTAAATGATTCATTCTTACAGAAACTCAACATTGTTTCATTTTCGTGCTCTCCAGAAACAGGTCAAAATGTTTTTGGAAAATCTTCAAAACTTGGAACCGTATGCCTGTAAGATGAAGAGTCAGGATTCATGGTTTTTTACACAGCAACTTAGTTTTGCAAGCCAGGAAACCTCACTATTTTCACTGAGTATCAGCTTTCCTCCCTGCTTCCATCCTTATAAAACGTTTCGGTTTAAAAAGTACCTTTGAATCCAAAACTTAAGTTTTCATTTGTCTTAAATTCTTACTTTATTCGAAATCGACAGATATCTTGACTACTAATGTCACCAGGTCAGCCTCTCTGACATCTAGAAATTCCAACAAGAGTAGTAAGAAGCTCTTTAGAAATAGCACTTCTTGATACCAGAGCCAATTCACCCCTCACATCTGTACCCAATAAGCACCCCAGCTGAGTGTTTGGGTGGCACTTTGGCAGGGTCAGACAGGTGGGATGCTAGGCTCCCAGAGCATCTGCAAAGGATTTGTCAATCAGATCTTTTGTTATCTAATATTTTCAGCTAAATCTCAAGGATTGACAGTTTTGAACTGAAGCCTATGTGTTAGGTAATTCCACATCCACTTGATGAATAATGATGCTGAGCTTGTTTATTTGCTTACTCTGAAATCAGATCTTGTTTATCCTGTGCCCCTTTCTAGTCCTGATATATAACTAATTGTTGGCAGATGTGGCAAGTATCTAGGGCCAAGATATATTTGTTTGCACAGTCTTATTTTTGAGTCTTAACCAGTATCAGGCAGTTGCAGCTGGTTTTTATCAAGGCTCTGTACACTGCAGACAGCCCACCTGGCAAAACAAGATTTGCCCATGTGACCTTCATACGAAAGGTTTAAATACCGGAGCTATACTCAAACAATATTTAAATTTTCTGAAAATACCTAATTAAATTAACAAATTGAAATGAAATGCTAATCAGTGTTTATATATGTAAAAATTGCCCTATGGTTCATATATCATAGTGTGATAGTCTTATTTGTTAATTTTGATTTAAAATCTGAACTATATAATAAGGGTGCTAATTCTCTGAGACAGCCTTTGCTTTTTGCAAGCTAACTGATGTCTAGGTTTAATCATTGTGCTTGAAACAAAGCAGAAAGCTAGTAGTTGTCTGATGTTTAGAAGCAAAGAAAATGCAACAGCTGATGAAGCAGAAAAAAAGCATGGAACCAGTTTAGCAGACTAATAGAAACACTCCTTTCTCTACTGATGAGACTCTAACTCCTTCAACAGATTAAGATGACAAATTCTGCATGTTAGGTTGATTTTATGACCCTTTTCCTTTTTTTAAAAAAAAGGAAAACAAATAAAGGATTAACATTGGAGCTAACTTACCTCCTTTAAGTTGTAAAGTCTATGAGCTGCAGAAGCCCATTTTCAGCTTCCTATGCTTTTACAAGAGAGGATCAATGCAGTTGGCTTGTTTCATTCATCCAAAAAACTTTAAGAAGAGTAATACTGTGAAGAATTATTTATTTGAATCAGAAACGAACAATTTTCAAACTATATAGCAGTCTTCACTAGTAAAGTAGAAAACCTGTATTCTCTGTTTACACTGTCACTGTTAAAAATAAATCCAAGGAAAAAGTAGTGTGTTCAGATTGTGTCAGATCACAGAGTTCAAATTCTTCAATCTAATAGGGCTAAAAACTTGGCAATTTTTTTTATTTTATTAAGATCTATAATATCATTTATAATATCATTAGGAACTAATTATCAAGTATTTGAACATTGCAAGTCAACCCTCCAAAGTCAGCAGCAAATAAAATATATAAAATGGATAAAAGATTATCTTTTTTTTATCTTGCTTTTTTATCTTGTTTATCTTGACTCTTTTTTATCTTGTTTATCTTGACTATTTTTATCAAACTTTCTAACTTCTTTCTGAAATTCTTTCCCTTCCCCTCTCTTTCTCCTTTTGCCTTCCCTTCCCTTTTCTCTTTTTTATTTGGAGGAAAAAAATGATGCTCCTGCTGAAATAAAACACTAGATCTTTTGCTACTATTTGCCATACATTTCTCAGCAACCCAATGTGCTTCTCTTTATCTACTATGGAAATTTCATAGTGTGGAAATCAAGTACAAATATAATGGAAAATGGACTAAGAATTTGATTTTTATTTACACACTTCACTAGTTATAATAGCTGGAATGTTTTTGACTAAATAAAAACAAACTCACCAGCACTCAGTGTCAGTCAACTGTGATTTTCTGAGATGAGGTGATTCACCATAAAGTAATACTCATATTAGTGGCACTTTGCCTGATACTTTGTTGACCACCAAGTCCCACAACAGAGAAGGAATTGGATCCTGATCCAATTATTGCACTGCTCAGTATTTAATGTCAATATATAAAATCAGTGAAAAAAGAAGAGTTACCTCCTGTTGACTCTTTTTGCATAGATAGCCCAGGACGTAGATGCTTAGCATCCATATATCAAAAGAGACAACCAAAAGAGTAAAGGTCACAGCTCCAAAATACCACAGGACTTGCCTTTCTGGTGCCTTGTGATCATTGCAGAGGTGATGGAGTACTGTCTTCTGCCTGCTTCCCATCATTACACAGCAAGTTGGTGACTCTTTTGCCTGGATCCTGAGATGGAGAACCATGTCTGTTGAGATACTTAGACTTCCACTGCAGCTCAGGAGTCATGCACATCCATTTCTTCCATATCAGTATTGCTCTGTACTCCTGACAACCAGTAGCACAGTTCTGCCCACAGTGTCCTTCATGTCCATTTCTGGTTTAGAAATCCTTATCTTACTTGAAGCTGAGTAAGTATAACTTACTAATAGATTAGATCTTTCTTTTATTGCACACTTAGTCAGCCATGCTCTGCCAATCCACTTTAGTGTCAGCCCAGGGTAAGTGAAGAAATACTCTGCAACATGCTTTAACGAAACATGTTAGTGAATATGATTTCCAGTTTGTACTCCATTCCTAATGTCAGATATCTGAGAGAAAGGAGAGAAGTGAGTCTCTTCTCTTAGAGGCCTGGAGATATCTGGGATGCTTTTGTTCGTAAACTGCTTACGCCTAGCAGACCTAGCACGTCTGTCCAGGAGTACTTAATATAAGATGATACACCAGCCCATGTTTCTGAAACGTTAAGTCTGATTGTAATACCACAGAAATATCTTCATTTTTAATGGATATGTCCTATAGTATTGTTGTTGTTTAGAGAATTTCATCCTTCTGCTTAACTGAAAAATGAACTTTATTCGTTCTTCTACTACAAGATAATTAAGGACTTTAGTAGTTGTTTGACTGAGTGAATTTATTTCTTTTTTTCCTTTTTTTTCTTTTTTTCCCATAATCCTTGAAAAAATGATACTGTGTCAGGTAACCTGCTTCTTTTTATCTACATGTAACACATTGATTCCATTCCGATTTGGAATTAGCTTGTTCATTCCACTATCATTCCCGTGGTAACATATGATATTTTCATAGGCATGGATAGTAATCAATATACACAAGCTACCGTCATTGATCTGAGTAAGACCTTTGATCTAGAAAATCACCAGTTATAGCTATTTAAAGCAGATTCGGTTCGATTAGGCGGAACCCAAAGAAAAACATTATCTGGGCATTTTGCGTATTAGTGTTAGAAATAAGGTGAAATCATTTAATTAGATAGTATTTACAGAGTGAACTTTAGGTTTTTCTTTTTCTAGCTTTAAATAATAGCTCTTTGAAATTCCTGATATATTTTTCTAATTTTACATATTTATGCTATTGTAGACAGAGCCAGAAGCCTACTAGAATAGAGTCTAAAAATGTTTTTCAACATGCTTTTCAGTATTTTGTGACACACCAGTAAAGAGTCATCCTGGATTCTTTCATATTCTGCGATGAGTCTCATGTGAGAGATCATTATTTGTCATGTATAAGAATTTACTAGAGTAGAGTGGTTCCCCACATATGTTTGATGCTGTACAACACTAAACAGTTAACACCAGACAATCTGCAAGTATAACAAGGTTAACTTATTAATTAATGTATATTCAATAGAAAAGAGAAAATTCAACAGATCAGTTGAATCTGACACTATGGAACAGTGTAAAGTTCCACAGAGTTTACAGTGTGAGCCTGTGGTGTCACCTTTCCTTTGCTGACCGGGTCCACTCAGCACCGGTCACTGGAAGATCTACAGCAAGGCCACAGTATGTTGACCTTGCCCATGTACACTCGGGCTTCCTTCATGCTTTGGGAGCACTCCTGAGCAAACTGTTCTTCTACAGGATGCACCATCCAGAGTTCCACACTCGCCTGTGTGGTGCCTATCACATTTTCAATAAAAAATATTTTAATTTAAATAATGATATACAATATTAAAGCCTCTTATACTGAGAAATGTGAGCTTTTCCTTCAAGTTAAGGCTTCCAATATTATGCTATACTCCATGTATTCTACCTATTACTGTCCTACAAACACTCAAATTCCTTAGAGTTAGGCAGTTCAGGAAAATAGGATTAGACGATACTGATTTCCGTAACCCTATATAGCAGTGTAAGTTATGATAAATCAGCTGTAACTATTTAACTATATAATTCACACTCTCTTTAGGACCTTTACCTTGCTAGAGATGTTTAAAGGGACTTTAATATAGCAGTGAATCAAGCCCAGAGACCATCTGTAGCTGCTATTTTCAAGCTTTTATCAGTTTTCACCATAGCTTTCATGTTATTTTTAGAAATTGGCTGGAATTAGAATTCTAGCCTGAAGTTTCCTGGGTTTGCAATGACTGTTTTGGCTTCATTCTCATCATAGCTACAACTAAAAATATGTCTCTGATTCTGCTCAGGCATCATGTCTTTCTCATTTCTTGTTCTGTGCACACATTCTCTACACACTGACTTATTTCGAGGAAGGATAATAAACCTTATTTCATTCATCATTTATAGAAGTCACTTTCTTCTGTATAGCCAATAAATGGTTACAAGTTTGGATGACACTTCTGTGATTTTTACAGATTTATAGAGCTAGAGCATCCGTACATAGCACATTTTATATGTGTTCAGTACAAAAGAAAATACTTTTACATTTCATAGTACAGGTCCACAAAAGGTCCACACAAAACATATTTGCACCTTGTAGACAAAGACTGCCCTTTCGGCATGAGAGAGGGGGGAAATTCTAGGACATGGACAATTATTTTTGTCCATTCTTCGTCACAGGATAAGTAAATGTTTTCCTTTCTCAGAATCACGACAAATTTTTTTAACCCCAAGCCCACCAACTTGAACATCTTGCAAGTAGGAAAACTTTCATATTCTTTTCCTTTAGTATTGTAGCAATAGGGAAATATTGTAGTAGCAGGGAAGGGCCACTGTTCCTCTGATTCAGCATCCTCTCATCATGGAGATAACGCAGTAGGAAATATAAACCTAGGAAAATTTGCTTGAACATTGTGAGGAGCATGTCTATCAGTTTAACCTTACAATATTTGAATGAATTACAGGTAATCACCATTTAATTCAAAACTCATGAGTTAACCTATCTCTACAGATTTTCTGCAGTATGTCAGACTTAATTGTTTAGAGATATTGCTACCCAAATATTTCAGTCTTCAAGATGTTGTCTTTCACCTTCTTCATTTAGAAGTTGTTCATAGGAGCATTTGTCCTGTTAAAAATAATCCTCACATGCCCAAACTTCCTATACTGCTAAGTTTATTAATGTTTCTTGTTGTTTCATTGCCACCAATACATTTCCATTAATAGCAGCCATAAATGGCCAGCTGAAGGATTAGAAACCTTCCTTCTACCAGGGCTGAATCCTGTTGATGTTGTAACACTAATAACTGAAATACACTAATGATCCTGATTGCTAGTTATGTTGGTTGGATTTTTTTTTTGGTGTGAGTGGTCAATTTAAAGAAACTTTAGAAGGCAATTTTAACAAAAATGCTAGTATACACAAGGCCTTGGCCTCTGGCTCTCACGCAGGGTATTAACATTATAGATCAAGATCTCCAAAGTTTAGCAGCACTGTAGCCTGCTCAGGCAGAAGATCTAATCTCTGTGTTTCCTTGACCTTGTGATCTTTTACCTCAAGAGAAAGTCTGTGTTCTATTTTATAAATGTAAACATTATTAGTGCATATATGAAAGACCACCTTTGCTCTACTATGGAAGGTAAATAAATCCAGAAGAAAAGACCAAAGCCGAGACTGAGCCAGCTGCATATGGTGTGAGCAACCAGCTTACCAGAAAGAAAAAATATTAGAATATGTGAAAGAAAAAAAAGATGGAGAGAGTAAAACTAAGATAACAAAATACTTTAGAAATGTTTTACAAAATTTAACCTAGATATTGCTTTCAAACTCCTAAACTGTATGCTTCTTGGATGGGTATACATATATGATGTATATTTGAAATCTACAGTTTTTTAAATATATAAAAATAAAACATACATAAAATTCCATGTTTCATCTGCCCTGTATTTGTAGATTTATTAATATTTCTTTTTGCGTCATTGTCTACCAGTATATTACCACAAGTATAGGTAGGAAATACATATGTAAATGCAAATCTGTTTAGATATTTAGCTATGCATTCACTATAATGTAAATCTGATGATTAATCTATTTTTTTAAGTGTTTTTTTTTATTTACTCCTAAACCCAAAACAGGACACAAATTAAGCTTAAAAAAAGGAAACAAACAAACAAAAAATCTTAAAATGAGAATACCTAATCCCCTAGCTGAAAGGAAAGTACAGACTCCCAGAGGATCTGCACCAGAGGGACACTGACTCCAGGAGCTGAGAACATCTACATCCGTTCTGCTTTGCAGAGAACACTTCAGCACAACACACTGTAATTCTACAAGGACAACTTTGAGCAGAAAGGCAAACATATCTGATCTTCCTTCACTTCCATGCAAGCAGCATGGTTACATTCATGCAATACAGACACCTCAGCATTAGTCACTGCTATCCCGCCTTCCATGTGCACCTCCGGTTCCCGGAGGTCTGCGGGAGATGACAGGAGCCTGGGTGAGATGGCCGGTGGCCAGCCAGCCTGCTGAGCACAGCACGCGCCTTGCCCTCAGGGAAGCCACGGCAGCGCGTTGCGCTAGCCATGCACGTCACGCCAGCCATGGCTATGTCACCGCTCTGCTCAGCTGCGTGGGACAGAGCTCACCATCTGGATTTCAGCCAGAAAGAATCAGTGGCAGAAGAAGTACCCATGATTTTTCACATCTAGCAACTCTTTCAATTTTATTTTGTTAATTCTCACTTTTCTGACTTGTGCTTGCACTGCACTCTTTGACTTTTGAGTAAAGTAGTAATTACTGCCAGCCATTAAGTTATAAAATACCAGTATTTTTATGCCACATTCCACACTGCAACTGTATATTACGCTTCTCAAAGCACAGCCTACTCCATCAGTTTGCCTGAACATCTCATTCTTCAGGTTGCATATACATGTAATGAATACAGTACTAATTCATAATGAATTGTAGGATCCTGTTTTAATCATGTTAGAAAAGACTAAGAAACTAGTCTTCTGAATTCTGTAGAATTCTACTAGAATTCTGTAAATACAAGGGATACAGCTATGTAGGCACCTAAGGCAACTCACATATTGTTGATAGAGCACATAAAGCACAAAGACTGTGTTCGTTGTTTAATGTTGATACATTTATGAATATATGATGTTAACTCAATTTCTGTAAGAACTGTTTAGGTTCAAGTAGCATTTGTGTATTTAATTATGCCACACATCCTTAGCGTTTTTAGATTCAAAACTAATTAGACAACATATTTCACCAGGGTATCTTTCTTCCACAATACAAAGCTCTGCTAATAAAAGGCATCAGCTTGGGATCCTAAGAATCAAAAAAAATGTTTAGGACTGAGCCCTTAACTTTTCTTTTTCACTTGAGAAATGTTAAACAAATTGCTAAGTGGAGTATGGATGCTAAGAATAGGAAAAAGGACATGGTGACTGTCTTAGTTTATTTGCTTAATTCAGCTCTGTTGGGGAAGAAAAAAAAAAACATTATTGTGTAAATGAAAAAAAAAAAATGATAGAAAGTGCCAGGTAAAGACATAGCATTTTTGTTCCAAAATGATAATTTAATAAATATTTCCCATTTTCAATTCTTTTTTAGTCATTAGCAAGAACTAGAAATATTGTTCTTTCTCTTGTACACTGGATTAATGAAGCCAAAAGCTTTGTGTATACTGTGGTGTGTATTCCGAAATAGTATGAAAGCTTAGCCATGATACCCTGTGGTTCCAGTTGAAAAGGTGAGTAAGGAAGAAGAGAGGAGAAAAGGCAGGCATCTCTCTGCTTTTAAAAATTGGGAATGTTTTCCTGAAATAGCATATGAAATAAACTACTTACAAGAAAATGTCTGTAATACGACAAGAGTTTTCACTGATAGAGGAATGTGTGCAAGACACACTGGCATAAAAAATAAATCAGCTTTGGCTTCAATTATTAAGTGATAAAAGTAACATTCTCAGATAGCTAAGGGTGGGCTCCCTGCTTTTTAATGATAAATATGTATGGAAAAGAGAAGTGTCACCATGGAAACTAAAGTCTCACCATAGTTTTTCATGAAGGCAAATGTTCTAATAGAAACTTGTGTTCATTGAAAAAACAAACAGCTCAAGACCAAGTCGAAGGTGGTATTACACCATTGTTAGCTTCATCAGCTTGAGCCCCTTTGCAGTTCGTTTTCTTTGATCCAAGTCTTCCGGTGTTTCCCATCTGGATTATACTGTCATACTTCAACCTGCTGTCTAAGGTGAAAAGTTTAATATTTTTCCAGTTTAATAAAAGAAAAAGTTTAATAAAGATGAAAGGAAAATAAGTATCCCAAAATGCTTCTCTTCACCTGTATTTAATAATAATGACAAAAACTACTTAAATCAATTTTAAATCTCAAACAAACAACAGAAAAAAAGAAAAAAAAAGAGAGAGAGAGAGGATGAAAGACAACATTAAGGCCCTGAACCTACATACACAGTTCTTCATGAGTTTAAGATCATGGAAAAGTTTTTTAGAGTTATTTCTAATGTCTTTGTAATCAAATATATGAGTTTTCATGAGCAGATTCAGGAACCATGCATATGAGTATAGAAAATATATAAAATCTCATACTTGTAATTAAATAGTGTAATATTCCCAGTTAGCTGCAAATGCAATCAAATGAGAGCAATAAGGTATAACTATCATGTCCCAAAATTCTGGCAAGGATTATAATCCATGCTCGGTACTTTTTTCACACTGAAGAAAGATGTTTTCTTAGATAAACAGAAAGTTTAAAACGTGTGCTGCTTTGGAAGAGGTGTACTGGAGTAGATGTCTTTCAGCATGGCATGTTTGTCACGACTGTATGCCAATTTGACCAAACACCACATCTGAGTGGTGCAATGTTGCTCCGTCAGTTTCTTGGAGCCAGCTCAAGAAGTCATTGCCCACAGGCAAGAAAAGCTGTTCTCCCAAGCAGTCCCTTTGCTTTTAATAGGACTCACTGTGCGAATGAACAAGAATGCGAATGAGAGGCTCAGGATCTTTTATCTGAACAGCCCCTCTTCAAACTGACTGAACAGTTTTCATACCTGAGGACCTTTGTCATTTGTGGCATTATTCTGATTCCAGGAACCTGCATGCAATGGGATATCATCTGGCTTTATATCAGCTATCAACTATTGTCTTTCGCCTATACATCGTAGAGATGTTCTTTTTCTTTTTCTTTTTTTTTTTTTTTGAATTATTATGGGCTATTATTTAAATGCATATTTAGATTCCTGTAGACAAGAGTTTTGTAACCCCAATAGACTACAACTGCTCCATTAAATCTGTTTCAGCCTTTCATGTCTATTTGGCTGCTGCATATGCAGAGCAATCTGTGAGTAGTTATGAAATTTATTATTTTTAAAATTAGGTTGTGGGTGTACATGTGTATAAATGACCAGTTAGAAAAAATATTAGCTATCTGGCATTTTCAAAATAGCCCTCAACACTTCTCTGCTTTTTTAAGAGTAATGACGTGCAAAATTTCATTTGAAAATATTTTTTTTAAGTTTCATGGGCTAAAAAGGCTTAATATCACATCATTTCTATATCTTTCATTTATGTGACATAACAACAGCTGAAACAATTTGCTTACTTTTTTTTTTTTAAGATCAGCTGCATTTGAACTAAGATCCTACAGTTTCATCCCAGAAGAAACTTCCACATTGGACCTACGGCAAAATGCCCAAACTTAAATTTACACATCAGTTGGTCCCACTTTTTAGCTAGCAGTACTGATCAAAGCCACAGTCCTGCAGTTACAGGTGTGCTTAACACCTGTAGTTAATAGTAGTTCTATCAGAACTACTCTCATCAGTCAAGTGTATATATATACACATATATATACATATGTACATGTACATGTATATATATACACATATGTATATAATATGTAAATACATAGGTAGATGCGTATGCATAAAGTGCTTCCAGGACGTAGGCCTGGAAGTCTTTTATAAGGCTGGACTCCTAATGGTTTCATCATAAAAATCTGAATCAAGGAGTTATAAATGAAAAATGTGACATAAATGTACCCAGAGTGGTACAAATGGCATCATCATAATAATCACACTAGAGACTTTCAGGAAGCAAAACAATATAAAATAATTCAAATCTTTCTACTGAGGTATGAAAAAAAAGAGTTAATTGAATAAAGTACTTCAGAGGATTGTAGCCCACTTATGTTTTCATTTAAATACACATTAAGATTTTTCTAAAAAGGCCAAAGACAGTTTTTGTAATGCCACATGTGGATGTCGGCAATGTAAAATGGAGAGAGAACAGTTCATTCTCATTAGATTTAGTGCCATATTTTTCTAGGTAAGATCAGCTGTAATGGTGATATTTCATTGTGATTTTGAACCATTAATTTGCTCAATAAAAAGAGTTGGATTTTTAATAAGTGGAAACCTCAGAATACATGCATGTTCATGGTCAAGTGCCAAGCATGGTTTAAAGTAAGCTATTGTAAGTCTACTTTTATTGTTCGTCATAGACCACCACGATCAAATAGTGTGTGGCCTACAGAACAATTAGAATTTTACAAAGGATTTTCTACTAGAATAGCATGCTTTGAAACAAAAGAAAATCCTGTTTGTAAACAGCAAACACTCAAGGCAAGAATGTGTGCTACAATGCTGTTTTCTTTATAGTCTGTGAAAATAGATGAAGATTTATGATATGAAAATGAGAGTGGTTACTGAAATTTTCTTCAGGTCCCCTAGTAATGGAAACTGTGTTCTTGATCCCCTTTTTTTTGTATACTGATGAATGCCTGGCTTGCACTAGATCATAACAGATGGAAAGTGCCAGAATACTTCCTTGCACATCTGTCCATGCTTGAATACCAAGCAAATCGATACAATACCCAAATCCCACTTTGCTTCTCTGTAGTAGTTCCAGGTGGCTGCACATGCTTTTCCTCCTAGGCTAAGCTGGTGCTTGTCATTTGCTCTATCACTCCTGAATTTGGAAGGCTTTGACTCTGTCTTTTCAGACATTGACATGTGGCCAGAGGAGCACCAAGACCAGACTTTGGGCATCTGCCCACTTTCCCTATACTGTGTTGGAATCATCACGGCTATTCCATAGTCCATGTTCAGCCTACCTGCAGATTGGAAACCCTTAGCCTTCCTGCACACCTTGAGAGAACATCCTCTTACTGAACCCACAGTCATATTTTTCTGTAGACAGAGGCAGCAAATAAGGCCCTTAAGACAGACTCGGAGAGCCTGTCAAGAAGTAGTATAGACACAATTTGCCTCAGTGCTGTAAGTAGTAGCTACCCTTATTCTAATTACTGACCCCACCCAAGCAATCCTAGTCCTGCTTGAGGAACTTCCCTACAGATGAATCTTTTTCATCAGTAATACAGGCAGCAGATCAGCAAATCCATATATTTTGAAGAGGGTTTCAAAGGCACATCTAAGGGATGTACAGGTAGGAGTAGTTCTTCATGAGAACTTTGACTAACCTTGCCTTTACCTTGATTTAAATAAAGGAACTTTACCATTTCTTGTGTACAGAGCCTTGAAAATATAAGCAAGTGTAATGGCAATTCAAATCAGGCATCCATTCTGCCCAGTTGAGAACTGGAAGCTCCAGCGTACATATTGTTGACAGGTTGTACGTACAAGCTGAGAAGATTATTAAGGTCAGAATAAACATACTTAAGGTACCCTAGTCCGATAAATGGAATCAAGCTGAGAAATGCATGTGGTTTTAAATTATTTGTTTATATTCCTCTGAATTTAACAGAAAGTAAAACTTTAACAGGCAGAATTATAGCTGGTATAAATCTGTACGACTTCATTGACTGGTCTGATTTATATCCTCTGGAGATCTGGCCCACTGTATTGTATTGTCAGGGAAAATATTCAGTGTTTGTTTGACTACTATAACCAATACATACTTGCTTGTTTAAAAATGAACATTTTCTTCTCTGGTCTGGCATTCTCTTGCCTTCCTTACCTTGCCTTGCCTTGCCTTGCTTTGCCTTTTCTTTCCTCCTGTCTCCTCACCTTGCCTTGCCTCACTTCGCTTCTCTCCCTCTCTTTCCCCTTCCCTTCCCTTCCCTTCCCTTCCCTTCCCTTCCCTTGCCTTGCCTTGCCTTGCCTTGCCTTGCCTTGCCTTGCCTTGCCTTAAAAAAGAAAAAAGGTTCAAATCATTTGAAATACTGTTGCAGTCTCAAAAATTCAAGTGTGAAACAATTTTACAGACCTCATGCTTTCCTTCAGCTAGAATAAGCATGTATGGTTACAAGAACTACAGGTTCATCTCCTAAGTAGCAAAATCATCCATTTACTTGAAGTCTGTTCTTGACCACTGCTTCTAAACAAAAGATCAATGACAGTTCTATATGCACTCATCATTTTGATTTTACTTGTAGAAATATTACCCTGATTTCTGTGCACAATTTTATTTTTTTGAATACCACAGTCTTGTTTAGCATAACTTCTCTTCATGTGTGCTGAATGAGCTCTCTGCAGAGTGTGTGCATATGTGCATATGAGTATTAGGCACAGCAAAAACAAAACCAACACAACTTTGAGGTTGTCTACCTTTTTGATAAAATACAGATGACTATGAACATGATTGGAATAAGTGTGATACCTAGGGCTCTAGAAAATCATATGAAATAGGCCTACAAAGATCAGAAATAATGTTGGGACAAGACTCAGCTTCTAGCTTAGTACATTTTATATTTTCATATCATTTCCTGTAATTTCATGTAATTTCATTTTGTTTCATTTATTTTTAGCAGCTCATACTTCTACAAGCCAGATTTCCAAACACAGCAATATAGCTGAACTCAGTATCTAGTTTGTAGAAGGTAAACAGAGTTCAAACACGCACATGTTCATTCAGTGCTCGGGATATCTGTGCTGCCACTGCTGTCCTCATGCCCTGATCCTCACCTTGTTTGAACATACATTGCGGAATATCCTGAAAAAAAGTCTCCCTGCCACTTCCCTGATACTGATATAAAGACAATTTTACCTCTCCCCAACTGATTCTTCCCTTTCCTCAGTGACCATGAAATCACAACATCCCTCTTCCCCCCTGTGTCTTTGGACTTTAAGGCAGGTAAGAGCACGAACCATAAATTGAAGTGAAATATACAGCTGGATAAATAAAGTGAGATGAAAGGGAGAAAAGGGGAAATGTGCTTCCTATCACAGAGTTTAAAAATCAGACTTGGCACATAGGGAGAAAAAACAAAACAGGAAACAAGATTCTACATATAAATTAAGCTTTTCACCCTGAACCTTTTTAGATAGCCCAGAAGTAATAAGAACGTGTATGTCTTGGACTGGCAAAGCAAGCATTCCAACACTAAATGGCTTCCTGTTCAACACAGTCAAAGCCAGAGACTGTTTTGGGGGCTTGGTTAGAAATATGTGTGAAGTATGCACTTTTATTGCAGGCCAAATAAAATGTTTTTAATCTTCTCCATCCCATTCCCCCCCGCCACCCTCCCCCCTGCCAAAAAAGTGCAAAATGTAACCAGCCAGTTTTCTCCTTCACTGAGGAAGTTCAATGATTAGCCTTAATTACACTTACCGTTAAAGACACTTAAAAAGCAACTGGCCAATGTCACTCTGTGCTGGCATTGGAGGCTGTTGAGCTGTAATGAGTAGACACCTATATAAGCTCAAGAATTGGCCCTATGCAAAGAGAGGGAAAGAGTGAATATTTGAGGGTGCGAAATGTATTACAGTATTTTCCCCCATTGGTGGCAAACATATAATTAACAAATTGTTGATCCATTTTCTTCTTCTACCACGTTAGCCTCAAATGTTATTCGGTACTGCATGTTCTTTGCAGATCTTCAGATTTCTTTTTTATTTAGTATTTTTTTTAGCTTTACAAGGTTTAATTACATGGCCAAAAGTGAAAATAACATACATGGGAAAAAATCATGGAGCACTATATGCCACAGATGTGCAAAGGAGAGGAGGTTTTCCAGTTCCTCACTGCAGCCACAGGATACTTTTTGGAAAAAAAAAAAAAAAAGAAAATCACTGAAGTACATCTTTTTTTACAGCTAGTGGGAAATAGAGTTACAGCTACGTAACCTAGGCCTGAATTTGTCCCTTTCAGTATAATTAGAGAACCCATTACTACTTCTAGTAACATTTTTTCTCCCAACTCTAAACAAACAGAAGACACATTAGTGGTAACCGGTATTAGTGGTAGCCGACTATTTTCTCTTAACATTTTTTTGTCATTGCCGTGTTTCTGAGCAATCTCAGGATCTAAACACTGATCTATTTCATTTACTTGAAGAATGCCATGTACCTTGTTCAGTCCAAAATGGCATATTGCTGCTGAGACATTGGTCTTGTTGATGCTGTGCTACTTTGAATGCAACAGGCTGCCGCCTTTGTTCTGGTACTTTATACCTAATGTTACCAAAACCACTAGCAGGCCTTTATACCCGTCTTAAACACCCCTATATTTGGGGTGTTCACTTGAAGGAAATGCATCCTAGCAAAAGGTCTGTCTCTTCAACCTCACCTATATTGTTGGAATTCAGCCTGCACTAATTGGCACCGAAAGAAGCAATTATTTTCTTTCAGTCCAGGCAATTGTAGTTCTCAATTTAAGCAGTATTGATGAAGATAGAATTGTCAATAGAGGTTGTGGAACTTTATGAATTCTAGATAGATTCCACTCATAAGGAGATTCTGGATATCCAATGCTTCAGAGTTGCTATTGCAAACACTAGAAAGTATCTACTTTTTCCCGGCAAATTTTGTATCTGGAGACAGGCAATGGCAACACTTTCATCTCTACATCTCTCTTTCCACCTCTGATGGGGGGCATGATGACAACACGAGCCAACATATACAGTCTTGAGGAAGACATGGGAGCAGGCTTAGATCAGATCCCACAGGAGAACTATGAATAATGGGAAAAAGTAAAACTGGACAGTATCGTGAACATCAGAGGCAATTGCAAGAGAAAAATAGACCTACTGACTAGTAGGAGAAAAAACAATTCGGTTTTGGATAGGAATATTTTAGTATGTTGCTATTGCAGACAAAATATGCATGACACAGATCAGAATAGAAATAAATTTCTGTTCCTTCTGACAATGGATGGCAAGAGAAAGAAAAGACGGGAAATGGAACTGTTATTTCATACCTGGAAGGACAAAAGTAAAGCAAGTGGGCTGCAGATTACTTCTGTTGGTCTAGAACACCAGAAACCTTTGAAAATCTATAAAACCGAGCAAATGTAAATGGTGGCATGCATTTTTATACTACATAAGCACTTTACCACAATTAGCACTGGGTTTTTTTTTTTGCTATGACTCATCCTGCTTCATATTCCTGATACTGTCTAGCTCTTATGCTCCAATAAATTTGGCTGTCATGTTGCTTGAAAACCTGAGGGGTAAACAGGTATTTCTGCATGGTTGCATGAAAAAGATAATAATTACTAATTATTGCTAGATGTTTCTTTTCTGAATATTTGTTATAATCAGCTTATGA
Source organism: Rhynchotus rufescens (assembly GCA_032273925.1). Lineage (NCBI taxonomy): Eukaryota > Metazoa > Chordata > Aves > Tinamiformes > Tinamidae > Rhynchotus > Rhynchotus rufescens. The sequence goes on along the minus strand of JAVCKT010036934.1, from coordinate 220 downwards.
CTTATAAACTGCAAATAATGACATAACTAATAATTTATAACAATTGGTCATAAAAGCTAGCTTTGATATGAAAAAAAAGAGAAGTGTTAGCCAGTCAAGGATGCATACTTTTCCAATACAGAAAATGAAGCAGAGCAGATGTCCAGAGAAAGGAAAGGAAAGGAAAGGAAAGGAAAGGAAAGGAAAGGAAAGGAAAGGAAAGGAAAGGAAAGGAAAGGAA
>JAVCKT010036932.1:0-33572 GCA_032273925.1 Rhynchotus rufescens | reverse complement strand
GGCTGAACAGACCCAGCTCTCTCAGCCTTTGCTCATATCTTCCCTAAATAGCTGTGTTTTACTCCAATGAGGAAGGAAGTCCTCTTTGCTGAGCTTGGTGAGCTCACCTTGGGCGAGGTGGCCCCAGGTTGATACTGACGGAAAGGCAAGGATGGATGCAGCGCTCTGAGGAGCTTCTGGACAACCTGATCTCCCTTCTCAGGGGCTTGTAGGTGATGACCTTGACCGTTGCGGCTTGGCAGATGGTGGGATCCTTTCCCAAGTCTTCTGGAGGAGGTAACATCATGCTGATCAATGCCTGAAATGACCCTGTTGATAGGCTTTGTCCTTCGCAGACCATTCCTGAGTCAGGGGGATTATTTTTTGCCTATTTCCTCAGTGCCAAACCAGTATTGTGCCAGGCACGATGTGTGTCCCCTTCCTTTCATGCTTTCTTCTGTCTTTCCATTACCTGTTTTGCAGAGTCTTCAGCCATGTGGCTTCCCCTGTCCCCTTTCTGTCCCTTCTCTGCCCTACTGGCAGGCAACAATTTTTACATATATATATATATATATATATATGTATGTATGTATATATATGTTTTCTGCTAGTGTTTACTAGGAAGTATTTGCATTTTTCTGGGGGTGGGATGTACCCTTCTAGCACTGTGGGAATGAACTAAAGCTAAAGAAGATTCTAGAAAAAGCGGGACTGGCTCTAAGGTCACAAGTCCCTCTAGTGTCTCACCTCCTTCTGTGAGGAGAAATAATGGTGACAACAGGTGGGACTACACTGGTTTTGATCAATGATGTTCATTATGATTTGTCTGGAGGGGGTCGAAACTGTAACTTTGACTCTTTTGGCCACGATCTTCTCTCTACCATCATCCATGCTTTATAGACCTGGTAGGGGAACGTAAAAGAACAAAATAATGCAGGCAATATGTTCTTGAACTCTTGACTTCCAGCAGCTGCATTTTAAAACCTGCAATTCCATTTTGCTGGTATGTCTGTGAAGCCTCTCCATTATGTGTGCAAACACAATCTGATTAGTATTTTTTATAAGCTAGTCTTGTCTGCTTTTATTACAGACATCACCTTCAGACGTGGGGCCACCGCAGCCATTAAATCAAGAATATTTAGCTATTATTTGTAATAAATGTCAGCAGGGCTGAACTGAAGCCAGCAGGAAATGTTCAGGGCAGAAAACACACTGACATTCATTCATGCAAATTTGTACCACTAGTGGAATTAATCATCAAGAGGGAGGGTGGCGCATGCACGGCGCTTATAGTGCTGGCCTGCCCGATTGCGATTCATCACCGCAATGAGGGCTTTAATGGGCACGCAGCAGCCTCCTGACAAGGAGCCACGTGCAGAGGATAATTGGGTGTGTGTAACTTCCAAGGCGAGACATTTAAGGACTGTTTTTAAGTTACGATGGGTGAACGTGCGGTCAGATGAGACCTGCAGCTCCTCATGTTTTAACTGGAAAATTTGAGCGCAAACTTGATAACCAAAGTTCAGGCAACTGGGATATTGTTATCTTGTTCAGCAATTTTGGCAGCATGGAAATATCCCTATCTAACTGCAGTACAGTAGCCATGAAGTCTCCAGAGACAAAATGCATGAAGTGTCTTTCATTTCAGTATCACAGACTCTGGAAACTGTACTCCCATTAAATGTATCCTATGCAGAACACTAGAGGGGGATTCTGGCATTTTAGGAGGAAGTAGAAGCTTTGCGCATGTTTAGGACTGCAGTGCAGCAATGTTGTGCCACGTTGTGACCAGCAATGGCCATCCAAAAATTTTTTGCTAGTGGAGGGGAAAAAAACCCAAAAAACAAAACAACCCCAACAAAACAAACAAACAAAAAACTCCAAACAACAATAAAACAAAGCAGGAGGATGCCCAATATCTGGAAAATTCTGAAAGTTGTGGGAAGCTAGAGAGCCTCCCTCTACCTTTTCAACATTAGAGCTTGCAGGGGTGATGTAATCAGAAGTTAGGAGACCATTACCTGACAGTAGAAGGAGAAGGAGGGGGGAAAGAAAGGAGGGGCACTTTAAACCCATATCGTTTTATGTCAGTGCAATATTTGGTGAAACCTACACACCTGAATAATTTGTAGGAAAACTGTAATTACTATTTTTTTTTTGTATTCAAAGGAGATCTTGGCAACAAACCCTGAAGAGAATTATAATTTAAATCAGTAAGTAGTAAAACTCACACTATAAAAGAATCAATATTGTATTTTATTATTCCTGAAACATGGCAAAGTAGAGGATGAAAGCATAAATTTTTATTTCTTTCTATTATCTTGATGCAGAAAAAAAGACAAAAAAAAGTCTTAAACCTGTTCGTGAAAGAATTAAAAAAATAAACCAGTTGAATGGAGCTGACATAAAAATGATAGGGAAATTTAGACACAATAACCCTTCTCGTGCTTCTGGGGTTGTAGAATTTAAATAATAAGCCAGAGAGAGCATGAAGCTGAAATATGATTCATAAAGATACAAAAAGGTTTTCATATGGTGTTCTCCAAGTTAAATATCATTTTCAGAGTCTTTCAGAATCTTCTGAAGCACCAAGGAATTAAACGCAAAACTAATATTCTGAAACCATGTTCCATTCCCACCACTTACAGTCCCCGCATAAGGTGCTACCAGGCCTGGACTGGGAGGGTATGTAACCAAAACCACCATTCCAAGTGCCAGGAGTAGTCGGTGTGAACTGTGTCCTTAGGGTTTTCTTTTTCATTGCTGAAGTTGAGGGAAAGGACCCAATTTGGGGAAATATGTACTTCCCATTAAGTTCAACACAGCTTCTTTTCATGAAAATCATGAGTTCACACAGCTGCTTAGCTCATACTGCTAAATAATCATTAACACGTTATACATGGTAAGAGAAATTGTAGTTAAAACTTTTTTTTTTCTTTTTAAGGGCAAAATCCTTTTGGTCTCTTCCATTGCCTTAAATCCTCTTGAGACTTTGTGTTTGAATCCGGAGTGCATTACGATTTGCAGGGCCAAGAGCTGGGATAGGGACACAATGACCTGCCAGGGCTCTTGCTCAAGAGATGCTGCCTTTTCCCTGCCCTGCGTTTCCAGCACCTAATGCAAGCCCCAGCCTGCAGTTACCTTTGGTGGTAAGGGCTGCTGTGTAGGATACTGCAAGCAAGCCCCTTCCTGAATAAACTGGAAACAGGTTCTGGCATAAACTGGCTGACTACATAAGAATGTGCAAATATTTAATTTTTTAAAATTTTCCTTTTACCTCCTGGTTACCTTACACCAATTCAGAAACTACCTAGCCCTGTCAAAGAGATAATGTACAAATACACATTTCAAATAATTACTAGAAATGGTAATCACTAAAGGTCTTAAAAGTGTTAGAGATCTTAAAAAATAAAAACCAATGAAAGCTGAAATAGCTATTCAATATTTTGATTCTGATAGATGGGAGGGTAGGTTCCTAATTCACAGCGCTGGAAATAGGTAAAGCTTTTTACTTGTGTGGGCTGGACTGGGTGCAGTAAGACCAACTCTGTGGGTTGTTATAAAATGGATGAGCAGACGAAGCCTATCTGGGAAGTAAAACCTGCTTCATCTTTTTTGTCTGTTAATTCTTTTTTCCAAGGTTCAACTCTGCATTGGCAGGTGAACACTTTCCTATCCTTTTTAATGTTACTGAACTCGATAGATGCAAGGAAGTGCTTCAGAAGTCTGATACATGGGACTAAATTCAGCTCTGTTCATCTCCTTCAATTTAATACTGCATCATTATTGACCTATGCATAACAAGGACTTTTCCAGCCAATGCACTAGCTGGTGTCGTATGCTAGACAATGTAATTTATACCTGAATATTTTTTATGCTGGGTATTTAGGATTTTGACTGAGGACTCCTTTGTGATTGTAGCAACAATCTGAAATTTGCAATGAGATACTGGAATAGTTGCAGATAAGTAATATGCGAAATTCTGATATTACAGATAAGTAATCTGAGAATTCTGTTACAATATGGGCTTGTGGTCTGATACGGATGACCAAATTGCTCTTCTGAGTACACTACGTAGCCGTGACTCATGAAAACATATCTGATAAGAATAGAACAGCTAATAGGCTCAATATATAGTCTCTATTTTAATGGTAATGGTGCTCTGCAAAAGCAGTGAGCTGCCAATTTTAGTTACTTTGCCAAAAATACTTCAAGTATGTGTTCTACCTTCTGCATTTATTTAAAGATACAACAATCCAACTTCAGTACTGAGAAAGAAGTTTAATGATTATCTTGCTTCTCTGTATTTTTTTAAGTTCCTGATCAAAGACAGAAGTAATTTTATTTTTCTCATATGGCTAAATGACCACTAATAAATTCTAACTGTAAAATATTTGTTAAAATAATGTCTTCTGGAGGACTGAAAGTAAAGCTACCTGAAGAGATTTGACGTTTATTTTTCCTGGACAGTGAAACTGAACATAGACTGTCACTCCATAAATAAGTTTCTTAGAGTTCCCAACAAGCTTTCTGAAATGTCTATCACACAAAATCTTGTTGCTTCAGGGAATGTCTTTTTCTAACCCTTTGATACTGAAATCTTAAAAATGGCTGAGCCCATGTTTAGTTGTTTAGGTTCTTAGTTTGAAATTCTGGAACAAAAATCTTTGATGGGAGGCTTCCAGTGAATGCAGCTGGTAGCTTGACCATGATGCCGAGAATGCTAAGCTCCCCAGTGAGTTACTACCAAGTCAAGTGCTCCAGCTTAGAATTAGAGGGTGCTCTCTACCCTTTTGCTGAGCTGTAAAACTCCACCGATAACTTGTGGCCATGAAATATTTCACTGCATGTTTTGCAATAATAGTGATAGTCTATTGCCCTGGCTGAAATCCCAAGGGGGGAGCAATTGCATTCTGCAGTGCATACGTCAGTTCTGTGAAAGCGTCAAGTAGGGTTTTTTCTTCAAGTGGAATCACGAGTTGCATAATCGCTTTACAAATATTTTTATATATATACATGCACACACATATATATATTTGTGTGTGTGGGGGGAAGTTAGAATGGGTGAGGGAATATTGTTTTAAAATCTTCTTAATGTCAGTTGAGCATATGTAATTTAGCTATGTTGTGAACATCCCTATCTTGGAGAAGTGAGGTGTGTGCCTCAGCCCCGGGTGGCACATCACAGTAGCTGCAGCCTTTGAGTATAAGAGTGAATGAGAATGGAGGTAAGTGGCCTCAGAAAGGGTGTTGGAGATGGTCCACAGAGCAGTGCTTTAAGATTTTAAAGAGTGTGTCCTTCAGCTCTGTGACTGGTTCAGCCTAGGCCTGCCCTGGAGGACACCCTTGTGGACAAGAAACACAGTACTGAGCTTAGCCTTGACTCCAGCCCTGAGATTGCCCTTTCACAACAGGATGGAAGCAGCCACAGAGCAGACATAGCCAGTGTCTGAAGAGCACATCCATTCCTTTCCTTTACTCACATCTAATACTGTTCTTCCCTAACATGTAAGAAAATCTTGCCTTTATGCCAGGCTTTGCATTTCTGTACTTAACAGATCTGGTGTAGCCCTATGCTCAGTTTTATTACTACACTGTATCCCCCAAGTAATCTTCTCTTACTATATGGGAATCACATGCTAAATGTGTAAGATATTGCGCCAACAGTGCCTAAATAGTTTTACGTTTTTGTGCATCCTTGCTGCTGGATATACTAATTGGTAGTTATTAGGCCTATGTGTGATAATGTTTTGTCATTTTTTGCATTCTGGTATGTTCTAGACGCTGTTCTTGAAACCTGCAAGTCTCTCTAATCCTAGTCTGTAGATTTTCTGTTACTTTTTCATGCATAGTTGAGGAATAGCAGCCACAGTTGGGAACAGAACTCAAAGAGATTTTTCAGAAACTTAAGAATTTTCTGCACTATCATATGAATGCTGCTAGGCTGATTCAAGTCTTACAAGGTATTTGGAGAGTTAAATAGTCTAGCACCTCTGTCATTTTAATGCTTCAGCAAGTTTCAGTGCTTGTGGGTTTATGTGCATGAGTGCCCAGCTGGCTGAGGTCTAAAATGGTTTACTTCTCTAAGCAAAAAGGACTTTTCCAGACGAAGGAGCTCAGTGGATTTCCAGGTCTCTGGAGAGCTGCTGATTTGTTAAGATCATCTTTTCAAATGTTTTACACCTTTCCAGAGCTTTTAAATTCTAGAATGGCTCTTTGCAGCACATCCCATAATCTCCTGACTAATGTTTTATGTGGCAAGTGTCTTGCAGTCTAGTGCTCATACCTCTGCTGGGGCCTCTGCTGCTTCTGGGGATGGGGTGTCCATGGAAGGGGGCTGCTGAGAACATTTTGAGCCATGATCTGTTTCTTCCAGTAATAATTAATGCCCCTAGAGGTAAAGATATCAAGAGTGAAAGAACAGAAACAGGGATATATCAAATCATGCTGAGTGGAGTGTTGGTCACAGCCGTAGTTTCACAAGTGGGGTAGTATGAACTGAGGTTTTAAAGGCAATAAATAAGATAGCGTAAAATAGCAGTAAACATACCACATCCACTAGCGTGAATAAAATGACTGATAGACCCTACTGGAGGATCAATATCTTCAAAGCAGTTTCTTGTCCCTAAGAAGCCGGAAGAACATTTTGATGAGAATAGCCTTGATGAAGGGTTACCAGAACCCAGTTGCATGGAGGAGCAGCAGGCTCTATCCCGAACTGAGGCCCAGAGGATTTGCACAGTTTTGGCAGCCAGCCCTTTAGGAAGAGGATTTCAATATACAGATAGGGATAGAAAGGATCAATATACCTTCTGATTGCTCCCTCTCTGATAAGTGCAAGTGGTTTTAGGGTTAGATGTGTATAATGGAAGAAATAGAAATTAAATGTATGGGAGTTTATTTGGTGCTTGTGGGTGTGGCTTTTTTTCTTTTACGTTTTGCTTTTATTGTGACCAAGTCCTAGTGTTTGAATGCTATGTAAGTGCTAGGTTCTTCCTTTGCAGTATAGATTTAAAATCCTAACCATTGTCATACAGGTGTATTAGAAATAGACTGCTCAGAGTAGCTGATTTTACTTTTATTTTTCTTTCAGTTTTAGAATGTGACTAATTTTGTGAATATGAGAGCAGGTAGCATACTGTTGAATCTGACCTGCTTGGTTTAAAAGCAAGTCACTGGAACTGGACTTTCCTGTTAAGAGCACTCTGTTTAGCAACACTCAAAAGCATTGCTTGGAGAGATGTTTTTGGCTAATGGCTGGCTTTCCTTAAATGGCAATAGGTGCCTCTAAAGCTCATGGTAGTAAAGTAAATTTGGACTTCAGAACTTTAATAGGTACCTGTAGAGCCCTTCAGTTGGACTTCTAAGCCATTGGGAAGCCAGCGAGTGTGGAGGTTCTCGTGCGTTTCCGTTGTGACTTCATGACAAGATGCATGGTTGAGGTAAGCATGAAGGACAAACAGATACCTTAATGCAAGGAGAATAGAAGGCACCCAGTCCAGGGGCATCTTAGGTAATGCTGAGTATGAAGGAGGATGGGAAGAAATCAGAGCAAAACAGCTCATTTCTATGTGCCTTGCCTGCTTGCAGAAATCTGTGCGGAGGTAACATTTTTAGCTCAGAGAGTCCTTCAAGCTTCAGTTCTCGGCTTCTTACCTGTGTCATTGTGTATTTATGATATTGATCTACTCTTCTGAAATGCAAAGTTTCATCTTTGTGGGAGTGACACAATTATTTATGGGTCAAATAAATATTTACGTGGCCTTTTGTACAACCTCCTATGCGATTTTGATAAATTACAGGATTGTGATAAATTGCATAACGTTGTTTTAAATTCAGACAGAGAAAGCTTGGCATTTGGTGTATGCCTCATTCGGAAACCTCTTTATTCTGTCCTGCATGGTTCTTTTTTTGATGCATCCTTTTGTCACCCATTTAAAATAACTTGTGAAATAGCTAGATACATGGTTAAAAACTATTATTGTACTGAAGACAGAGTTAGAAAAATACGTTTATAGCTGTTTTCTGCAGATAGACCTAGTTTCAATTTTGCAATCAAGACAAAAGCAATACTGTGTATTTTATTGAGCTTTATAGATGATTTTAGGCTATGAAATATCTTAATGATAGCATACTACTCAGCCTCCCCTGTTTAAATTTGAGTGTTTTAGCTGCAAACATGTTGGATAGTAGGTAAGCTCATCTTAGGTGCTCTTAGCTCTTAGTTTTGGTTCTAGGCCCTAATATTATGAGTGGCTATGTCTGTGCTTGCCTGCTTGCACACTTCCCTTTCCTCTATGTATTTTACTTATCAAGTGATTTTTTTTTTTTTTAAATACTACAAATTCTGCAAACAAGGTGGCCCTGGCTATACTAGTGCATAGGGGAATGGCAGAGGCTTTGCAGCCACCATAGCTCTGAATGCATAGGGGTACAGAATAATGTACTCTTATTCCCTTTCAGTGTCGCAATGTAGCTTTTAGATGCACTCAGTTTCTTGATGACTTCAAGTTGGGTCTAGTACCTAATAACTTCTACTAACTAAGCCTGAAAAGGTCTGGGAGAGGGACAACTTCAACTCTGCTGGAGAGGATTTGTAGGGGTAATAGGTTTATGAAAACAGATGATGATTCTGGTGCTTTTAGTGGGCCTAGGCAGCTACAGACTGCCTCCCACACAGTCTGATGCCCAAAATAGGTTCCTATCTATTATGCATAGTAACACGCTTTACAAAGTCACTCCACAAGCGAGTCCAAGCTGTGTGTAAGTTTCGGAATCAGTTTGTCATTTGAAAATTACAAAGTTGGGATGGTGTGGATTTCTGCCGTAACAAGTACAGAACAGAATCCTGACCTCACTGAAGAAGAGGCAAATCTTCCAGTGGCTTTATTAAAGCCAAGATTTCAAGTATACAATAAATAGCTACTTTTTCAAAGCTATTGCAATTGTGTGTTGTCATGAATACATATTGAAGAGTACTATAACAAAATCATGTCTCAAAAGGAACATAAGATGAGTCATAAAACAAGTGCGAGTCCATGGAAACAGAGGAAGAAATGGGAAAACAAGGATGTTTTCTCAAGACATTAGAGTAATGGGCATCTTGTTTTCTCTTTGTCTCAGTTGCTTGATAGCTCCAAACACCTTTGCTTATAGTAAGAATGTAGAATTTATACATCACCAATACAATTATTCTTCTACCTTCTGAAGATCAAATAAGACTATCCAAACAAAGAAGATAAGCTGATATTTTACCTGTTCTTTTTAGTCCATATTGTGCTTATTTATTGCTGCTGAGGTGTTTGATAAGCTTTTAGAAGTGATGGTCTTTCTTCTTTCCACTTTACACATTATTGTGAGTATTCAGTGTATAACTCTCATTGAATTGTGCACTCCCAACTTGAGCTGCTAGTCAGAGACCACCTATTCCCATTGCTCCCCTTTGGCTAGTTCTTTTTTGAACAATCTATATGATTCAAACCTGCTCGCCCTACTGCAACCAGATATTTTCCTTTTAGACTCATAGATTTAGTTAAATGGGATTCATGTTGAAGAATTATATTACATGAGCCGAATTAATTAAATCTCATTCTCCTCTGGTTGATATCTCACTGGTCTGAATCATGCATCATGTCATGAAGGTTCCTGTGGAAAGGGCACCAGTCTTAAAATTAAAAACTGTGAGGTGAAATGTGGGAGAAGAGAAACTAAAGCAACTAATTTTTTAGGAGGTTGGTGGAGCAAAACGGATTGCCAAGACTGATTTTGATGGCGTGCTACTTTGGGAAGATGTACGAAGTCACCTGAGAGAACACAGCATTACTTTATAGTGGAACATCATACCTGATAGCAAAAGACTACTCTAGACTAGTTTCATAGTGACAGAAGAATTAGTATAGTAATAAATCCCAGTTAATGTAACTGAGGTATGGAAAATTTTTCCCTCTGGCACTTCAATGTGTGCTTAAATTTGGCTGATCTTTAAGACATTGTCCCTAAAGATATCTTGTAATAGTTATATGAGATGTTAAAATACAGGCTTTTCTCTGGTAGTAGCAGACTACAGTAATTTTCTCTCTAGTCTAGTTGTATCACTGACTGTTACTATTATGAAATCTTGAATAATGTTTCCTAAAAGTTGATGTCTGGGCCTGCCCTGTGATTCTGTGAGAGAGTTAGGACAGGTTATCTGAGGACTGCAGTGTTGCTGGTGTCGTGAACAACAGCTGTTCTCACATTCAAGGGAAGTTAAAATGACTCAGTTCAGTCGGGTGGGGGAACAAGCATCTAGTGATTCTGCCTGACATAACGAATCAGCTTGGAGGCTATTTCAAAACATCACGGTAGAGATCCAGATGGTTTGTGTGTCTTAAGCAAAATATAACCAGTGATAAAAAGGGAGCAGATTGCATCCGGATAGGGGTTTAAACAACAACAAAAAAACCCCTGTTTGCCCTTCTTTCAGGAACTTTCTCTAGTTATGCACTCTTTATGTTGGCTTGAAGAAGAAGAAAAACCAGGAGTTTGCCTTGTACTTGTATGAATGCCTCTCTGAAACTAGAATCTTCTTCTCTGTAGAAATTCATGTTTCTGTTTCCTTGTGTTCAGAAGTAAATGCTGCCTGTTATATAGGACACGGTTAGAAAGGGCTTTAGGAAAGGAAGGACTCTGATCTAGGAGAGAAAAGAAGGAAAAAAAGTGTTTTTAAGGCTATGTTTTGAAATTATTCTTAGTGTAACAGAGGAAAATGTGCATCAACAAACCAGCCTGTTTTCCAGAGCTTCCCTACTTAGTCCTAGAGTCTTAGTCTGATTGAGGAGCGTCCTTGTGACTCCTTGCCTGGGGAAAGCAGGGCAGGAGCTTGTAGGTGGTTTGGCTTTTGCCCTGTGCGGGGAGCAAAAAGACGGTGGTATTTTGAGTGTGAAGCAGTCTGACCGTAGCTACTGCTGCTCTTGCCTCTTGGCTGGCAGAAGCCTCAACAAAAGTCAAACTTCCTTGTTCCCTGCTGTGCCAAATAGACCAAACAGAGGCAGATGTTGGGGGGTAACCTTGTTATGGGGTAATTCGATTTGAGGCACAAGCAGCTGACAGCCTCAGAGCTGCTTACACTAATTTCTTTAGCAGAGCAGCCCGTGAGGCGCAGCGGAGCGGCTGGGCCCGCTCGCAGGCCCAAGGCAGCGGCGCAGTCGCGCCTCGCGCGCGGCGCTCCAGAGCAGTTTGAGCAGGCCTGTCGGCTGCTAGGAGGGCAGGAGCTGCTCTCAGTGCCAAGGAAAGCCAGGCAGTAGGGCCACCCTCTCTATGTTAGCGATGGAACAGAGGTGCCCCTCTGTTTGTTGTGAGCAGGAAGGTTTAGGACGAGCAAGTGGGTGATCCTGCAGTATTAAAGGAAGGGAGGGTGGGTTGACTGGAGGTATAATGCTACCCAGAAATCTATTGCACTGATTGACTCTGGATCTATGGGCAAGAATCGAGTCCTTTATCAGTGAGATAATTATCAGTGTGGAGTAGCGCAGGACTCCTCGCTTTCATGATATACAGATTTATCAAAAAGTGCAATAGGTGAACTGAAGTTACTCTCTAAAATCATTTAGGGAAACAACACTAGTCTTCTGCAAGTAAGAGGCCATCCCCAGGAAATAAATGGTTTCATACAAATGAGGATGGCCAAGTGATTAATATTACCAATGAAATAATGCGTGGAAGTGGAGGGGATGAAGACTGTCTTCTTACCCTAGTAAGAAAGAAAAAAGAATATTCCTCTCTTTCAGCTTTTAGAAAAAGCTAATATAATAGCAGATAAAACTGACCTAATGACGGTAATTTACCTGGATTTTCAAAAATGCTTTTGATAACATTTTCACAGGACTACTGAAAAGAAAACAGTGTTACGGATCAAAGCCATGATGTGGAGAAATGGATGGGAGAGCCGTAAAGCGGACGTAGCAGGATACCTTGCAGCTTGTTCTCTGAGCCTGATGTGGAGGAAAAAGAAGGCAGTGAATCAGAGTTTACTTTGGGACACTGAGCTGCTTCTTTCAGTAAAACCATAGCGGATTATGGGAAATGACCAATTTAGCTTTCATCACTGAACTTCTATGTGCATCTGCTAAAATACAAGTATTCTGTACATGCTGAATTGGCAGTGTGCTGTAGGAAGATCTGAAAGTTGTGTGATTTCAGGCTCTGCTCTGTGCTAATTCTTGTGATATATCCTGAAAGATACTTGGGCCTATGCCATAAGAAGATAACGAGGGAAGGGTGTTTAGAAGTGTGACGTTCTGTGTGTGATGTATTAAATTTGAGGCTTGTGTAAGATGAAAAGAAAAACTGTGGAGAGGAAGCCTGACTACTGTGTTCAGAGTTCCAGGCATTGGCCATAATCTGCTTTAGTAAGCATTAAAAGGCAAAATGTAGTTGGTGGGGAAGGACACACACACACTTAGAACTACAGGGCAATAGTCTTAAAACATTTTTTTTAATTTTTTGTTTTTGGCTAAAGTAATTTTGTTCAATCTTTACTCCTTTTGGTTAGCAATCACTTCCTGTGTGTCCTGGCTGTGGTGAGAGCTAATGCTTGCTGTGTGAATAGACTTGACACGTTTTTACTCCTCTCTATCGGATACCGGATGAGAAGTAATTGGCAAGGGGTCTGTCGCACTTGCCTGTCTAGCGCCGTCGCTGCAGGGCTCCAGTCTCTAATTGCTAACGCATGTGAAAGTTGCAGTGATACCATACAGTGCAATTGCACAGGGAAGCTGGGAGGGTAGGTGGTTCTTGCATTCAGAATGGCACAGTATAATAAATACCCTTTTTTTTTTTTTTTTTTGGTCACTGCGGATAACCCTTTCCCTTCCTCTCCTCTTTCTCCACACTTATCTCCAGCTTCTTGTTTTTGTGGAAAATCTTGGAGGTTTTGTGAAATTCACTTTAGAAATGGCTAAGTGCTTCTTGGGTCAATTGAGCCAATTGCTCTGCCAGTGTAGCTTGTTGCCCATATGTTTGCTAGTGTTTTGTTCAAGCTAGTTTCACCTGTCCCAAGCTATGAAGGCTCTACCACTTTTTCCTGGAGACTGTTCCGCAATTTAATAGATTTCACTGTCAACAGGAGCGAGATCTGTCCACAAGAGATTAAAATGGCCAAAAATCTTTCTGCTTTCCAGGCTAAATGTCAGACCCATCTGTCTGCCACAGCTTTCCTGCTGTAACAGAAAAGAGCATCTAAATCAACAGATGAGTGTCACAAAGAAAGGCGAAAATCTACATGCATGGAAAAGAATGCACTGACAGAGACAAAACATCCACTGTATTCAGACTGGTAATTTTTTTCTTTTTTTTTTTTTTTTTTGGAAAGCTTTTTGACACCATCGTGATGCTTGTAGTTAAAATAGCCAGCTAGATGAGATGGATAGAGAGGCAGGAAGACATAATAATGAAACTGGTTTCTATAACAACAGATGGAATACCAGCTATGAATGGATCCAAGGCAGGTTGTCTGCAGAAGGAACCCTGATTTTTTCCACCTTTTTGAATTATCGCTGCATTGCATTATCAGTAAGTGCTAAGTGGAAAAGACACTTGATGCAGAAGTAGTAGCGCTGATTAACTCTTTACAAGATAGGGTTTTTCTTAGCAAGTCTTAACACCCTTATTTACTGGGTGTTATTTCATTGATATGGCATTCATATAAAGATCCTACTGTAGAGTTAATTATGCAAATGCACAGCAAAGAATATTCCCTGTTTTCAAGGAGTTGGTGCCTTAAGTGGGGGTCATAACAAAGAGGGACCAGAGATATAATGTGATGAGAGAGATAATGCCTCCCAATTCTTTGCTTGCTGCTTGTTGACTGTGTTTGCCTTAAGGAAAATAATTATGTATGGTGGGGACAGAGGGGAATGATTAAAACATGAGAGAGAGAGAGAAAGAAAGAGAGAAACTTATGGGTATGTTGTTCACATACCTGTTAATTTCTATATATTATGCATTCATGAGAAACTTCTGCTACGGTCAGAATAAATTTCTGGTATTCTCACATGGATATTGTGAAAGCATTTAAAAGACAAGTTAGCAGTGAATTTGAGAAAATTTTTGAAGATTTGTTTTTAACTTTCTGCAGTATCGCTAACTGAAGTAAGCCTTTCACAAAGATAGCCAAATAAATTTCATATCAAGTTAGGAGGAGCTCAACAGAATGCTGCTTGCTGAAAGAAAATGTAAATGGGGGAAAAAAATGTAATTTCCGCATCACATTTGCAGCATACTTTGAGAAACTAATAGTCATTAGGAGAGACAATATCTCAGTAATTATATTCAGAGTTAGAGAAATTCCATGGAGTGTGGAGTTTCAGAAGTTTGACAAAAATTAACTTATAGGATCCACTTGCTCTCATGTCTGAAAGTGGCTCTTGGTCTTGTGTTAGAAAAATCTAGAGCAAGAGGGTAAAAATTCCCCACGCTGACATATGTAGGTTGAGCAGTTACAACCCCGTTGCTCAGACTTTCAACTCCCCTCCCCGGCCCTGCACCTTCCTATTCTCCTTGCCTTATGTCTGAAACTGAATGGAGATCATGTTCTCTGCTGTACTTTGAGATTCTTACTATGTGCTTGGGAACTGTAGCCTGAATAAAGGAGCAGTTAACTATAGTTGTTTGGAGCTCACTGCAGAAAACTGGAAGGGAGGAAAAAAAGCAATGATGGGGGATCCCATATGAACAACTGAGACAAATGCATAAAGGAAATTAATTCTTAATACTTTGTTTATTCCATTTTAATCTGATCAACATCAGTAATTACTGAAAGAGTTTTAAATAATTTGGCTGTATCTTTAAGGGTTCTCAGTAAAAATCTTTATAGGCTTTGTCCAGCAGCAGTTGATCTCGGGCACAAAAGTAGCTCTACTGATTCTAGAAGGCAAAGAAACAGCACTAAAATTGATGGCAGATTAGATTTTGTTTATTAATTTCAATGTAACAAAGACAGTCTGTTCACTGGAACCCCTTATATTTAGGATTTGTGTAAGAAGATATGTTAGTGCCAGTTTGAGCATCTTTGCAAATTCTCTTGGGTGTTCAAATATCTGCTGTTTCTGAAAATTGGTGTTGCACTTGTATTCCAAATCTTCCTTTAAGTTTATCTGCAATAATTGCTTAAATATTATATTAATTTAAAAATAATAGGCCTGAGGGTCGGTAAATAAACTGGTGTGCAGATATATATGACATGATAATCTGTGGAGCTCTGAATCTGTCAGCATGAAGAACAGTTTTTCATTTCCAGAATTTATTGCATTGCCTTTGACTCTCACTCGCTTACGGTTTCTCTCTGCTACATTAACACTAAACAAGTTGTAAATGTAATAACGTGAAGTGAAGAAAGGGGGAAAAGACTGGCAGTTTGACGTCTCAATAACCTGCTGAGTATTCCTCCCCAGCCAGCCCAGCATCACTGGTTGCACCAAGGGAATGCTCTCGAGGGCCTTTGGCACTGCTGTTGATCACTGGATTGATCGTTGATTATAGATGCTTAGTGTGCATCTCATTGGCGCCTGGCACCTGCCATCAGAGAAGCTGGTCTGAGAACTTTTAAATTCAGTCTCAGCTTTGTATCAGACAGTGAGCTGTGTTGTACATTGAGGAGTCTTGATAAAAAGGATATTTAGATGAGTAGCTTCTGTGGATACATGAGCTTAATATACAGTGGCAGACTGTTTTTTTTTCAGAATGCTTAAGAAAATAACTACCCCAAAGTCATGATTACAATCTAAATCTTTCTGAATGAGTTGTTTTGTCCTAACTAAAACCAGCCAGTGTGTGTAGAACTGGAGCTACAGGCATCTATATATTGTGGAACTGCGTGGAGCTGAGGTCCTTGGATACCGGGAGCAGATTCAAAGCTGGGCTGCAAGAAAAGCAGGGGCAGCAGCAGCACAAGTGCCAGGAGCAGCAGTGCGTGCCCGAGTTGGAAGTGGTGCCGTAGCTGCTCCTGCTGTGTGCACCTGCTTGCTGCTTTATGAGGCTCGTCATGGGGTGGCTGCACTGGCAGCGTGACTGGGGTGAGAAAGTCAGGAGACTTTTTATGGGCACAGTTCCTCATCTCTAGTCTTCTTGTGACGTGCTGCATTGTCGTGCTGCCCATGTAGGAACTAAATAATAAAGGATGATGATCCACTGCTAGGGTAATTATTGTATATCGATGTATTTATTGATCACTTCTGCCACATGCATACTATAGTAACTCACTTTTAATGTAGCTCTTCTCTGCATTGCCTTTTGCCCCAGAACTATGTGGCACAGATGGCTAAAACCTATTGTACTTTAAAGGCAGACTGATCATTTCCCAGAAGTGTGAAATATGTCCAGATATTTTAACTGCTTTTGCAGTGCTACAGAACACAAGCGCCATCTCTGTCCCCACCAATGACACACAGAGGTGGTTTCAGTGGCCCTGTTATCAGAGGTAACCAGCCATCCGTAGGCGCCTGCAGAAGTGTTCCACAGGCAGCCGGCGCCAGGCTTTCCACTGAACACTGACTTGATGGGAATGTTTCTCTTTCACAGAGCGATGGTTGAAACGAAGCTGCAATGTGTGGGCCTAAAACCTGCCGCACAGCTCTGCAGTCTGCGCTTGGACCAGGCGGTTGTTGGCCTGTGACGGCCGGGGAAGGGAGCTGTGGCAAGCGGGCAGCTCCGCGCAGGAGCAGGGAGCTTCTCTCTCCTGCTTCCTTTTCGCTCACTCCCCTCGTCCTCGCTCAGTGCTGGGTCAGGCTTCGTGTTAACAGTTGCTGTGACAACAGCTGCTCGGTACCCTTCTGGAGAGGCCTTCTTGCTGAAAGAGAAAATAATTCGGCAATTTCTTCTTTTGAGAAATGCAGTGTTGAACGGAACAAAATGCTCCAGAAAACTGCAGAGATTGCTCCAATGTTCTGTATCCATTTGCAGAAAAATTTATAGGAAAAATAATTAAAAGATCTGGCTCATCTCTGGCAGCTTTGTAAAATCTCCTTTTTTTTTTTTCTCCTTCAGCCTGTATTTAAATAGAACAAATACATTATCTATATAAGTACGATGAATAATACATGTTTCATATAATACAATACTTCAGATTCTACAGAAGACCCAACAATGACTGTTTTGTGTTCTTGTTTCAATAATTAACTACTAAGAAAGTCAGGAAATGAGAGATCAGAGTCCTTAAACTTCATCCACTGAGTAGATGGCACAAGCTCCATCTTTTTTTTCACGTATAGTACTGTATAATGTGGTGTTGTGTGTTTACAGCTCTACACAGCCTAAGAGATATGTTTAGGCAGGTAGAGATTGAATCCCTGCTCTTCTAGCAGCCATCAAAACTAGGAACTTCCAAGCAGGGAGCATGTGGCTCACTACACAGAATGAGAAATTACATTTTTGAATGGAAACCCTTATTTATAGGAAAGCTGTTGCTGTTTTTAAAGGAGTTATAGTCTCTGACCTCTTGAGGACTCTCATGATTATTGTGTTCCTGATTTCACTTGTGGAGGCATAGGAGGCAGAGAAGAGCAAGTCCCTTACTGAAATGCTACTGATAGCCTCCAGCCCTTCCATCTCTGGTGTGGTACCTAAATGATGCTCTGCAAGAGCGTATCACGCCATGTTTGGTGTGGCTCTTACGATCTGTGCCTGTCTATCCTCTACAGAGGAACCAGGCCAGACTAAGCTTTTGCGGAGAAGATCTTGATATCATGCCCCATTAGTAGAAGCTCTCATTTAACAATGCTACTGTGAGTATTGCCACATGATGAAAAGTAACACCCCAAAATATTTTTTCTAAAGACTCCGAGAGGATGTCTCCTTCATTTCTAGTAGGAAGAGCACAATTTTGATTGCCTTGCATGTTAGGACTCCAGGTCTTGTTTCTTCCCCAGCTTCTGTCAGCAAGTATTTCCTTCATATTACCGTCTCAGTGTCTCTTCTCACTTAATTTTACTTTATTCCATCTAAATTTTATTTAATCTCAATTTCTTTGTCAGCCCTACCTCTTCCATTCACCATGCTTTTCTTCCTCTTCATTTTTCTCCCTCTCTTTCATTTACCAACCCATTTCCTTCAATGTGATCCCTTTTCTCATTTAGTACGTTGTCTAATTTATGTGCTTTTCCTCACCACCACCTTCATTACACTTCCTCTTCATCACTATCTTTCAAGACAGGGAACCCAAAAGACAGATTATCTTATTTCACACTTTTTATTGATCTAAGTTCTCAATAGGCTGCTTATGATATCTAACTTTATATGATACAATCTGCCTTTTTCTTTCTAAACTGAAACTTCTTGCCCGTTTCAGGTGCTTTGTAAATAGTAATAATACATTGCTTAAGGTAAAAGTTTGTAAGCAATAGAGTTTTAATAGGATAGGAGTATTATTTTTGTGTCTCAATTTAATCACTTGTCTGTATGGAGATGTTAAGAACGGATGTATGCAAACGTAATGAGAAAGCTTTCTCCTTTAGCCACGCTGTGATTGGGAAAAAAGGTTGTACTTCCATACATTCTCCTGTGTTTTTTTAATTAAAGCTTTTAATTGTTGGCAGGTGTGTAAGAGTATTGTTAAATGCATAGCTTAATTGTTTATTCTTTCCTCTTTGTTATAAATGGAAATGTTTGAGATTACATTAGTATGAAAATGGGACTCAAGAGGTCTGTTCTGTAAAAGTCCTCGTAGGCAATTCTCTTGCTCCTTTAGAGGGCACACAAAAGTTATTTCAAAAGTGTAGTTTTACTAGTGTGAAATGTCATCTTTTCCTAGGATGTAACAAAAGTCACTTGAAATCTGGCAATTTTAAAACTCACCTATCCTGGATTTGATTTCCTACCCCATAGGTGAAATTTGTAGTTTCCCTTGATGGGGATGGAGAGGGTAAATGCAGTGTTGTAATCCTGCAAATACACTCACTTACCAAGTAACACCAATTAATACGATAGCCTCATAAAATAATAATAATAAGAAGAGAGTAAGAATATCAAAGACTAAGCACTGATATAGCCAAGTTAAACAGGACACAATGTGTGTTACACCACCCTCTCAAATGCCTTGCATTTGTGGGTTTATGAAACCCAAGATGAAGGCCCATCCAACCTTAATTATGGTCTGTTTAACTTGGCTGTCTAAATGGCTAACCTGTTACATTGTAGACTTACGGGAAAAAATGAAGCTGGAAAAAACCCCTATAAGGTCCTATGGACTCATTCTCTGCCAAGCCAGGGCCGTACCTCCTAGGAAGCCCCTGCAGCCTTGAATGGTGCAGTTGCACATGATGCAAGGGATCTGCCTGCAGGACTTGGCCATGGTCTGACAGGTATTTTCCAATCCTTTAAGCTAATCTTTTTTTTTCCCTTTACTCCCTAAAGCCATAATCTGTCATATTAATATTTGTCTAGGCAGTTTTTACACAACAATCACTTTCCATTCCCAGACTTCTTGTGGTTGTGGTCTTTGTTGTGTACATCCTCTCCTCCTTCCTCAGAGTGCTCTTCATGGTTGCTCTGAACCATGTGGAGTGAAGACTGAGAGCCAGGATCTCCTGACACTTAATTACTTTTTACAGAACTGACCAAACCACATGCATCTTTGCTTTTTCCTAATGAAATTTTGACGAATTAAGCATGGAAGAGGGGGAAAAAAAAAAATTGTCCCAAACTTTTTTTTGTCTATTTATAGGGTAATGACTTGTCATCTGTATAAGAACTCCCCAGCTCTCCCTCACCCTTTAAAGCTGTTTTCTGTTAAACTACACTAATTTGGAGTGTGTAAGAAGGGAGATAGCAGCAAAATATCAGTCTTGACATGTGCTGTATTCAATTCTGTACCTCAAGCCATCCTGTCAGAAAGTTACGTTACTGGTAGCAATGACTGTTTTTTTCAGTAGCTTTTATTCTTCAGGCAGTAGGTTGTGATACCAAGCAAAGAAGGGGACAGTCCTTAGAAGAAATCATCATGAAGCATGACCGATCCACTAATCAAATGCTTGATGACTGGAGTGTCTTTCTCACAAACAGGGCTGAACTCTCTTAATAGGGGATTTGAGGTCCATTTGGTTTGTGAGAGAAGACTGTTTTCAGCAGCAGCAGTATGTGCAAGACGTGATCATAAGAACTGTTGATCACAATTCATCCTTGCAGGTAGTGCTATGTAATCAGACCTCTGACAAGCCTGGAAAAGGACCAGCACCTACCTGGCAGGTGAAAAGAGCTGTTCCTCTCTGCTGTATCTTGCTCTGTACCATGCCAGTGTCCTAGCTTCTGCCTCCTGAAAGCAAGGACAGGCACTTGAAAACAGATCCTGCTCAGGTACCAGAGGTGGCACCTAAGCATCTCACAGGGTAGTTAATACTGGAGCTGGGGTGCTCCATGGGGCTGCTAAGGGGAGAGCGGTGAGGTTTGGGCAACTACCAAAAGTAAGTTGGGTTTAACCCTTCTGCTGCAGCTGGTGGAGCCTGTCCCTATCTCATTGCTGGTGCCCTGGACCATGGAGACAAGCTCTGCCTGCCCAGGAGCTTTCTCTTGTCCCTCAGACTCTTTCTCCTCATGGCAACAGTAACTGCTCAAGGGCCTCCATTTACTAATCTTTCTTTCAACTTAATCTGTGACATGTATTTTCTGCCCACACTGTTCAGCATCTGTGAGTGGCAGTTGAAAGAATAAAGGTGCTGGAGCAAAACATGTCACTGTGGCTCTTTCTGCAGCTGCACAAATGTCTCTGCGTGGTCCTGTGGAAATCTTCACATTAGAGCTCCTTATGCTCACGAAAGAAGTAACATAGCGCATGTACCACAGGGGCTCCTCTCTCTGTTTGAGAGAACGCTGTGAATGCAATTGTGTGTGCGTGCGCGTAGCCAAAGCTGTTGCTATGAAAGGCTCGGTCCATAAGTTGATACTGGATTTGTCACTGCCCAAACATGACCATACTGTTTCAACCATGTATGTCTCAGTGATCTGATAATTAGTACTTCTATTTCTGTATGGCTGAGTGTTTTATGAAGTATGCCCTGTAAATCAATGACTATTTTTAATTATCACCTTAAAAACAGATCTTCTGGAAACTGTTTATGATTCCATCCCCTAGCTCCATTTGTTGTCTTTTCACAGTGTATCAACTTAAACTCTAGAAATTATCAGTGCAGTTGGATGCATACCTTGTAAAGACATACAGTGGTTCTATGTACATTGTGCTTGGCCTTCTCTGGCATCACTGGCAAATGCAGTGACCTCTTCTGGCACTTGGTCGCTTCTGCACATGTGTGCAAAAGCTCAGATCATATTCTAGCTGCCCATTTTTTGCCCAGACCAAGGGTTTTTCATTATCTCAGAAGCCTTGTGTCATACCAAATGTCTGCACGTCTCGCCAAGCCTTGTTTAGCTGGAAGGGAAGTTTGGGAGGCCACATAGCAGCTTTGAGGGTTTGGACAGTTGCTCTATGGTGCATCCATTTCGAAGAGGGCTGCTAGCCATGAGCCTGCTTCTGGCTGGTGGCCTTATTCCCTGCTTGGGGAAACGGTGCATGAACTGTTGAGCTAGCAGCTTGAGAGCCTGGAGGTTCAAAAGGGTTGAATATGTGAAGGCACCTTGTGAAGAAGGGAAACTCATCAAGGCTGGAGAACCTAATATTTTCCTGTAAGGAGTCATGTATCACAGTAATAAAAGACAAATGAGAAGTTCTAGAGATGGCCCTTTCTGCGGATATTTGGTAGTTACCTTGACCAAAAAAAAAAAAAAAAAAAAGTGTGTATATTGGTGTTGGCAAAATATGAAGCAATAAAACCGGATGTGAGCTAAGATGCGAATGTCTGGTGATGTTACCTCTCCACTCTATGGTGTTATCCCCTCGAGGGTGCCAAACTGTCTTATTTGTTCCTTTCTGAAATCACTCCAGTGGGCATGGATGTGCCTGGGTGAATGGGCAGGATAGTGAATTTTAGAATTTTTTTTTTCCAGTCTCATGGAGATTCACTCTGTCTACTCAGCCCTTTAATCTAGGGGGGAATAAGAAGTGAGGGAGTGTTTGCAAGACCAAGCTAAACATAAAGTGCCTTCCCTCAGCTTCTAATTTTTCAGTACTGCTGTTTCTCATAGGAAGCATCATCTTGAATATAGGATACCTTTGCACTGCACAGTAGGGTCCTGTTGAGTTCAGAACAAGAGGGAAAGGATCCCAGTATTTTTAATTGAAGTTGTGGGAGGAACACCATTATTCCTCAAAATGTGTAGGTGGATCATGAGTTGGAAATAAATGTGCCAGTGTTAATATGTTTATATGCTAGCTGTATGCATTTGGGGGGGTTGGTTTGTTTTTTAATATGGATATAAGTTTTATGCTCCCCTCTAAAGATTAATTCCTCTGCAATTCACCATATGACTCAGCAATTGTACCCTACTTACTAAGGAATTGAAGGAAACAAGGTCACTGCCTAACTGTCTTTCTGGAACTGGATTGCTTTTTGGAGCTTAGCATGGAAATCGCAAGGATTATAGGGCAGGTGATAGGAATAAATAACAGATGCTTGTTAGCATCTGCTTGGTTTAGTGGAAATAGGTATAAAAATAAATTGAAAGAAAACAGACCTAAGGAAAACTATTAGGAAAAACTATTTAGGGTTTTAAAAAAAAATACAGTTATTTCTGAAGTACCATTTCTTACTGAACTGGGGCTAAATTCAAAAGATTGCATAGCCTCATGTAACATGCACTTAACTGATGTCACACCGAGACAGAGATGAGCTGTGTGGGGATGGCATTTTGATCCCAGACCTCAGGGTGCAAGTTTTCATGACATCAATGGGTTTTGCTGAAAGGTGGTTAAACGGAGGCCAAGCTGATCAGCGGGCTGCTATCGAATCTGATGAGCATCAAGGGCGCTGACCAGATGTTACTTCGCTAAGTAGGCTGGTTTGCTAGGTCAGGACTTGAATAAGGAGCAGGGGCCTAAGCTCGATAAACTTCTGTGTCACTGTGGTTACCCTCGGGACTGGAGTATGTATGAAATCATATAGTACTTTGAAGCTCCTTGGCAAAGGATCATGCCATTGTTTCTAGAGGCTGACTGTTGACCTGGTAGGCCAGCACATTTAGGAGGGTCACGGACTGACTTATGCTCTGTGGTGAGCACTTAGGAGTGGTAAGCGCTGTTGTTTTTGTTGGTAATTATGTGTGGCCACTGAGTTCATGTGCTAAACACCCTTATGAAATTTTCATTGAGAGAAAGAACTGGGGTTATATTTTCAGCATGGTATGAAAGAATTTAGCTACATGACTCCCATTAATGTTAATAAGAGTCATCCATCTAAATCTCTGCTTTGCACTGAAAAATCTACTGCTTGGTGTGCTTAGACCAGAAGTATACATTTGAAATCACCTTCCCTGAAAATCCAGAAAATATGGATGGCAGGGAGGGATCAGAACTACCAAATCAAAAAAGAGCTGGAAGGAACCATAGGGAAAACAAACAGAAAAAGCAGATCAAACAGCTGTGAAGTCAAACAGAATGTGTGTTGGAAACAACCGAGGATGTTCAGAGCTTGACAAGTCCCACTACAGAGAAATCACACAACTGCATTTCACTCAGGTCATCGTTAAACAAAAGCAGCATGTTGTCAAAGCACCTCCTCAAAAAACAAAATCCCTTCTGAGATCTCAAAGTTCTCCTATGGCTGAGGATAGCTATGAATTGTAGCACATAGATGCATACAACTGCCCATATTACTTACCTCATAATAAAATTTAGAACATCAGATTGGTCCTCCAGCCTTTCACCTGGAAAGTCTGAATTTATATATTTATCTATCTTCCTTCTTGATTCAGAGATTAGGAGTTTCACTTGGTCTTCCCCTAAAATGATCACAGCTCAGGTACTTGCAGTACCTGATCTTTCAATGCACTGACACATCTAATCTCTAGGACCTGTGGGGAAAGTGATGGAGGAGAGAAAAGGAAGGTATCCTTACCTTCCTTCCTTACATTTGCAAAGCAGTGTGGTGGATGCTCATTTGAGCAAGATGGAATTGCAGAGGAGAGTTGATAGCGTAGGCCAAGCTTTGACCTGACTGAACTAGAGAAGTGCTGCTGGGTGGAAATGAAAAGCGAGATTGCCAGGAGATTTGTGGGTACAATTTTCTCAGCTAGGTTCACCTTTATAAATACCAAATATTTTATTCATTTTCCCTGAAAAAAAAAAAAAAGTAAGATTATAGTCAGAAGGGCTTCAAGGATCAAGACCCTCTATTATTAATATTTGATATCCAATATTTCAAGTAACAGAATAATTACCTGTGTGTTGCCTGAGCTCTCCAAAACGCTCAGAAACAAATGTAGCTACATTTCCTAGTAAGTGGTGAATTCCTATATGCTTCTGTTGTATCCAGTGTGATGCTGTTAATCAAAGCTGAACTCCTGTAATAATCTTGATGTTCCTCTGTGTGTCCAGTATTGCTTTAGTGCAGTGCTATACCCTGCTTTAGCATTTTTTTCATTTAATACTATAAAATAACAACACCCCTCCTTCCCCCCCCCCAACCAGAAGGTTCTCAGGGAGCAGTATGAGTTTAAATTTATCTATTCAATGCTTTCAGTTTTGAGCTCAAGAAAAATACCTTGGGATCTCATTAAGAAGCTGTGAAAATTGCTTTGTCATTTGTCTATTGTTTTCTGGCAGGCGAACTGTACTTCGTTATGATTTTGAATCTCTACTGTAGGTATATTCCTTCTCTTTCTTCCTCCCTTGGGTACCTATATCTGCCTATATCTGCCTATATCTGCCTATCTATATCTGCCTATAAAGTGAGGGTGACTTGAGAGAAAGATCTCATAATTAAACAGAAATAAACTATGAAGCTCTGTGGTTGGCAGTGAAGAGTTGAGCACTTTGCAGAGGATCGACTGTGGTGCGCATTTTCCTTCCGTAGATGTACTACATAGGTGAGCCTCCTGTCTCGCTGATCTGGGAAAGCTTTTATTCTGGCTCATTTATCTGCTTTGTGATGTAAAAGAATCTACTTTAGAGGTTCATCTTAAAGACTAGATTTGAACAGAAAGCCTAAGAAAAATGAGAGAGTCAACAGATTTGAGTTGAGAGGTTAGTGTTTTTGTATAATATACTCTAACTTGGAAAATTAACAGATCAAAATTGTTGAGACTTCAGGTTTAGCAAAATGACAGTGGCCTGTTGGTACTGATTAGTTTAATCTTGAATATTTTCTGGGAATTTAATTTTATGTGTTGAATAAGCAATAGCCTTCCTAGCCCAGTATATTGCCTCTGCCGTACGTCAGTACAAGACACCTCTGAAGAAGACTAGTATATCCAATATCTCCTTTTGTAGATGCTTCTACTTAATGGGGGTAAATATCTTTAGTATTTATTACTCTGTATTATATTCCATTATGTTATTCTATATCATGCTGGTTGTTTGTGCTTACAGTTTTATTCTAGTTAGCTTAGTGTAAATGCTGATGCTATTTTTATTCATAAATGTCGACCTTCTAAAACTTAGTAATGTCCTATGGCAGTGAATGTCCTTGGTTAGTTGTATGTTGTATGGGAAACCTCCCTCATGCACCTTTTATTCTCTTTTAAATAGAGAACCTTTCTATAGGAGTTAGTCAAATTGGCTAAACATCAACAACAAAAATAATGAAAAGGGACTTTTTTTTTTTTTAATAAGTGAATGAGAGCCATGATTTTGTTCACTGCTGTCCTCGGCACTGCGTGGTATGTGCTGTATGTTTCAATTATCACCCTGCGATATTGATGAATGCCAAGGTGCTGGGGTAGCACAAGTGGATGCTAGAAGGAAGCGCAGTGTTATGACAGACTAACCATTTCTTTTTCCTTTGCTTAAAAAATATGTCCTCCAATGGAGGAGCAGAAACCCAACTAGCATGAATAGTATGTAAAATGAGCTGCTCAAAGACTGCTTACAAACTTAAAATTATTCATCCAACGGTTCAGCTAGCACCTATGAATAATGTATATGTGTGTCAAGAAAATCAAGTTAAATTTCACCCGTGTTTCTGCGTCTTTCAGTATGAAAAGAATATTCATAAAACAGTTATTAAAATCTTAAACATTATTCTTCATTTCAGAAGCTTGAATGTCAGAGTTGTGTTGATCTAATTGGGGCACTAAGCTAACCATATGACCAATAAAAATAATCCAAATTTAAGTATCAAGTACTTGTAATAAGCTGTCGGCAAACATATTCCAGACTAAGCTATATTAAATGTGAATATTTTTTTGGAATGTCAGTGCGTTCAGATATGCATGAATCAAGCCTAGGCAGAAGCTGACGGGGAAATTTTATTTTAAATAACTTGTTCGGCTGTGGTGTTATTCTCTGTATCTGGCAATTCCAAGATTGTATTTATCCACTCCATCAGACTACAGAAATAAAAACAAGTGATTTAGCCCAAGTCAGAAAGTATTTGTGTAGTTCAGTTGCCACAATGAAAGAAACATCAAATTAAACATTTTCAAATCTAAACCCTTTATCTCATTTTATTATTTAAATAAAAGATTACTCAGTGGTTGCTCAGTGCAGCCGCGGAGTTGGAGAGAACAAAAGGGAGATAAACCTGAGCCTCCTTTTAACTCCTTTTATCCTAGTCAGATAAATCAGATATCCTTTTTATTTATTTTATTATTTTTTTTCCCCAGAATTATAGGTAACTAAGTTCTAAGACAACAGAATATTCCTAGGTTCTGGTGAGGTACTAGGAAGCCTATGATATCAAAAGAAGATGCAGAACCTGTAGGCCGATGTGATCTAAAGTTACCATTTTGGTCCAGAAGAAACGAGGGCAGACGCTGAATGTTCACAGCCTATAATGGTTGTAGATGAGAGAGACTTGAGAACTTTGCATTGCCACTTGTACCACAGCTTTTTAGAGAGAGTGATTAAATCCTTCCTCGGTCTAAAAGTATTTACCTTGTGCTGAAGGATTCCCTTTGCAGGAAAGTCTTCCTTCTCCTCCACTTCCAGTTATAAAAGTTGAACCTTATCTTGTCTTTCCTGTATGTGGAAAATAGGCAGGTAAAGTACTTGACTTACAAGCCCTCATCACCTTGGTTGCCGCTTTGCCTCCTGTTGATATCGTGACCCCAGTGAGCTTTCTTTTCTTGCCATACTTAGTTACGCTTATTTACATTTCCCATTACTACTTTTACTCTCATTTTATATTTTATTCATCTTTTTTACTTTGTTTCATTTAGGTAAGTCTTACAGAATCTTAAATAATATTGTTTCTGCCCACTACAATTTTGCTCTCTGAATATGGGGAACACGACAATCAAGTGAAGAAGGTGAATCAAGTGCGTGGCCTACCAGATAGTTATTTGTCTAAATGTACATTATTAGAAAAAAATAGCAAATAAATAAAGGTGAGGGGCACCTGGCATTCCTATCGAAGTGCTTGAAGCCTTTACGTTATGATTACTCCTGCCCTTTGCAGGCGTAATGCCTTGAGGCACCACTTCTTACACTTGTCTTCCTTGTAGTTTTGCACTGCCTGCAGGAGTCCTAATTCAGCCCTTAATGAGCTAATTGGAGCGTTGACCTCAAAAGGCAAGTTTGAAACAGGCGGTGATTCCCATACGGGAGCAGACTCCTCATCCTTTTTTGGTGGCTTGCAGCAGATGTTGCAGAGAAAAGCACCAGAGGATACTCGGGTTGTGTTCACTAGCACTGCATCCTCTGGAGGATAACTACCTTGATTGTTAATTAGTTTTATAGTACCCAAAGCAGTTAAAGGCTGGTGCTGCTGCTGAGATTGATTCAGTGCTGCGATGAAGTCAAGACCTTTCCCGCAATATTTTCACCTCTGGTAAAAAAGGAGGAAGTAAAAAGGCAAACACAACAACATTCTTTTCTCTGCAGCACTCTAAGCCCCAGGTATCGTCCATGCATGATAAGCTACTTGAAGAGAGAGAAAAAAAGAAAAAGGAAAAAAAAAAGACAATATTCTTGTAGGTTTTTTTTTCTTTTAATGATTTCATATGTAAAAGTGAATATAGAGCAACAGCAAAGACAGTAGTTGGAAAGTATTGGTGTTGATAAGTGTGGCCAAATCAAGCAAGCCAAGTTTTATTTGCACTCACCTCTCAGTTCATTTGCCTTTGAAGTGCAAGACTCTGTCATTAATTCATTTAAAATGCATATCAGCTGGAGAATTTTATCAGCCTAGGAGTATTTTTGCATTGCGGTCAGTTCGCTCCACAGCTTCTGCAACGCTTATCTGCAGAACTTGTTTTTCTAAATGAGTGGAGCCCTGATGAAGTTCTCTGTCAGTACCTTTGCATTTCCCACCCTCAAAATATGATCCAGGTGGCCTGTAAAAATAACTAGCAAAGAAATGATGGTGTGGATTATGAATAACTCATTAATTATGTGGTAATGGTATTCATATGTTTTTCAACAGTGTAAGACAATTTAGAAGGTCCATAGTCCTTTTAAAATGTCTTCACCTCCCTGTGCTTTTTCTCATCATGTTATACAAGTTGAATGGGTTTTCTGTGTGTGATCTTTAGAGTGAACTACAATGAACCACAAGGAGTGATGCTATTTTACTTTTTCATTTTTTATGACAATTTTTTTTGGTGGTGAATTTTGATGTATGCGGAAAAACAACTTCATTCAAAATACCCGTTGGCATAAAACTGTGCCAAGTGATGACAAGATCTATCCATCAGAAGTTGTCTAAGTCTTTAACTTTAAAATACTACTATTTCATCAAGTCTCTCATCCTCATCTGTCTTCATCTTTGTGAAGGCTTTATGTATATGATTCTTTTTATCAATATGCTGCTGATACAGTGCCTTCTTGTTTCTCAGTAACACATATCTCCTCCAACTCTACAACTGATTAAACCCCGTCCTTAGTACAAAAAGGCATCATGTGATGAAACCTGCAGATGCACAATGGCAATAAGAAACCCGTGCTGACCCATTTGCTGTTGTATTCTAAGGTCTCATGTTCTGCTGACAACGCAGATGCCTTGCTCCATCTCAGGGGAGAGAACATGTAAGGTGACGTGTGTCTGGTTCGTGCATTATCTTCTCTCTTTGTAAATGTTATTACTTAGCAGCTTGTATAAAAATCCCTGGGTTCTTTCCTGTGTTATTGCCTTTAGTAACTCACTATTAAACATAGAGCTCATATAATCATGGGTGGGCTTGGAAAATACTTCTTAATGGTAATTGTGTTTTTCACTCTCTAATATGCTGATTCTTATAAATTAAGCATGAGCCCTTCCCAGGTATGCTTGCAGAGAAAACCTGATATCCCATGTGTTCGTGGAAAAGGAAACCAAAAGAAAAAGAGCTGGAATTATGATCTTACTAATTTTAAAATAATGAACATACATTTTCCAGTGGAGTTTCCCCGGTGTCTTGTATTTCAGCAACATTATAGGGTCATTTCTTTTCTTTTTTTTTTTTTTTTGGTTTAACACTGATGTCACCCCTTTCTACTAAGACTCCCTGACACTTCTAATTTACATGTGTGAAAAGGTTTTAGAAAATCATCTTTGTCATATTGAATCAGCTGTCAGATTTAACAAACATTTATTAAAACTTACCTTCATGTTCAGGGCCATCACAAAGTGTATTCATCATTTAAAGCTCATATAAGTGCTTGAAATTGGGCTGAAGTTTTGCATATGTTTTGTGCATCAGGGTGAACTCATCCATTTTGAATGCACATCTGAAATTATCTGCTCATTGTTTCTCTTTTAGCACAGTATGGAGAGATTCAGAATTCAAGGTTTGGTCCAGTGAGTGTGTCCTTAAGCCTCATTGTTTTTCAGCTTTCTCCAGAGTTGTCGTGCTCTACGAATGGTTAAGGACCAAACATTTGTAGTACTTGATCATTTTGATTAATGCATTTGGACACTCTGTCTGGTTAGGATGAGTGGAGTGTCTCCTTGGGGTGTAACAAAGCAGCTTGACCTTTGCAAGCAGAGAAGTAACACTGACATCAGCTCAAAAAATAGGAGCCAGTCTTCTAGGCTGAAGTGAAGTCACTGACTAGTGTCTGTCCAGAAGGCAAATTACAATGAAAGATGACACACAGAAGAATTAAAGTAGCTGTTAATTTTAGATGTCTCCAAGTTTTAGTTATGAGGGAGAACTTAATTAACTTCAGTGGCATTACAGGGGAGAAAAGAACAGCTGTTCCCCTTGCCTGGTGGGATTCGGAATGAGACTTTTACAGTGTTAGAATAGAACATTTGGGAATTTGGAACAGAAAGGAGAAATAAGGGCAATCCTTCTACATAGTGATCTGCACCTTTTTGGTACTTTTTTTTTTTTTTTTTTTTTTGGTGAGGGAGAAGTGAGATACAGTAAAAAGGATGTTATTTCAACATGTAGACCCAAATGTTGCCTGAAATGGACTTTACTCCATATATCTGAAAGTCAGTGAACTCTTGGTACGGCCTCTAGAGGAAAAACTGGAACAGCCTCAAGGCTGTTCTGTCTTGCAGTGATTCCTATCAGCTTGGTGAAGTAAGTCTTTGCTTGTCCTGCCAAATGGGCTGTCAGCGTTGGAGAAGTGACTGACGTCCGTTTT
The DNA here is from genome assembly GCA_032273925.1 of Rhynchotus rufescens. NCBI lineage: Eukaryota > Metazoa > Chordata > Aves > Tinamiformes > Tinamidae > Rhynchotus > Rhynchotus rufescens. The sequence goes on along the minus strand of JAVCKT010036932.1, from coordinate 3,001 downwards.
GTCTGGGAAGAGAGTTATCAGCATATGAAAGGTGTCTTCCATGATCAGAGAGAGGGAACAGGAATTATCCTGCAGAAATACCTCAGCTATTCTTAGGTTCTCATTGTTTCCTAGGCAGACTTCAGCAACGCTTTAATTTTAGCAAGAGAGGATTCCATCCTGCAATGAGAAACGGACTGACAGCAAAGCTAATTCTGAACCGTGTATCAGAGACACCCCTCTGAAAGACAGTTAAGAGAAAGAATGTCATATTGATGACTAAGCAAGTGATTTATGGTTTTACAATGGAAAAATAATAATAATAAAAAAAACCCCGTTAGCACCCTGGTAGAGGTAGACTGCTAAACTGAGAGATATTAACTTGCCAACTTAATTGTTATTTTTAATATGAAATATTCACTCCTTTGTGATGTCTTGTGTTGCAACATTGAGGAAAGATAGCTATGAAGAGAGGTTTTAGAGGTGGAGTTTTCTACTGTATGCCTAGCATAATATTTACCAAAATTTCAGTCAACCTGAAGATCAGGGTGCTCCCAAGGTGTTGATTTAGGTGTTCAAACTGAAGTTGTGAACTTCAGTTGAAGTTGGTACATTGAATGCAACACTCTGCCTGCTCTTGCAGCATGTATATCTGGATTACTCTAAGAAGGATCTGGGTCGTCTTTGTTGCCTTAAATAAATTTCATCATGAAATAATGTCAGAATACACCTCTCTATACACCTCTTTAGTAAGACCGTATCCAAAGACAGCTGACGAAAAGGAAATTCGGCGTTAGGAAAAACAAAAACAGAATCATGGGCAAGGTAGCTGTAAAATTAAGCAGTCAATATCTTTACGAAGGGAAAACGGTTACTATTTTGCTCCCAGGTTGCCTTCTGAATCATAGCAGCTTTTGGTCTACAACTTTCTTCTTCAAGCCTAGTATTGCATGTTGTCTAGTAGTGAGTCTGAAATAGGATGTGCAGCATAAGCGGCACAAAGACTTAAGAACAAAAAGGAGAAGCCATGAAAAACTTTTAATAATTCGATAGCCTTGTAAAAGCTTTCTATAGAAATTAACTTTTAGGACTTTAGCATTTATTTTCTGATAACAAGGGTGAATCGATTATTGAATGGGCGAATGCGCACAGTGCATATTGATCTGTTCATGCGTAGCAGCTTTCTCCCAGCAGGCACCTTGCTGCCTGTAACATATTTTAAATAGGATTACTACTCATTAAATTACAATGACCTGGAGCAATGGTCAACAAAAACGAAATTGCCTCAGTTCATCATGGTTTGGATCACTGCCATTAAATTTCAGTGGCTGCGTTTCCCTGGAGTAAATAGACCTGAAGAACCTATATGGTTGAATGGTTCAACTTCTTGGATTTAATCAAGTAAAACTAAAAATTTCATACCAATATCTGGAAGGTAAGGAAGTGCAAGAATTTCTATATAGTAATTTTAGGGCATTTTAAAAGTTGGCTTAGATTAAAACAGGCCGATCTCTAGCTGAGGTGGTACAGTGGGACAGTGCTATGCACTGCTGTGTTGGCTTCTGCACTCCTGGGACTTCATTTTGATTTCAGGCACTGCTGGTCTAGTTGTTAAATCAGGGCAGGAAGTTCTAGACCATTAGACTATATCTGTGTCCCTTAGATTTAGAGATGAGCATGGAGCAAGGACATAAAAGTGCAATTAAATATGGAGACAGTGAAAGAAGGAACTGGCAATAGTTTTGGTTATTGGGGACCCAAGATTAAAGGAGAAAACAGGTATTTAGAGAAAAAAAAAGGGCAAACAGAAAAAAAAGGGCAAACAGAAAAAAAAAAAGGGCAAACACCAACTAATTAAAAATGTGGCTATGCTGGAATGGTCACTGGAAAAATAGATCATCTGTTCTTAGTATTAGCTGTGAACTTCCTCAAAATCCAGCCTCAGTAAACTTAATAAGGGTTTATATTGATAAAATAAAGAGGATTTCTTCCTGAAAGATAAAAATCCCAAGTAAGACAGCAACAATATTTCTTTGTTTTCATGCACTAATCTAGCTTTTGATGTTCTGTTATGAACAGATAGGACTATTTATTGGCAGATGGAATTAATGAATAGCACAGCTCTGCGATGCTCTTGTTAACGTGGTGCTGAAAGGGCTTATTTTTTCATTCAGCATAGATTATAGCTTCTTTTTTCTTAGAAACCTGATGTAGGGATGCTATCCCCAGGAGACAGACTGCCTTTTGTTGTGAAAATTATGATATGGTTATTTATGAGCACAAGTAACATCGCATAGGGGAAAACTTTTGGATCTAGATGGACTGAAGAAAGTAACTCTTGCATATGACAGTGTCCAAGCTGCTTGCAAATGGCTGGCAACATTTAATCTTTGCTGAACAATATTAGATTGTAAATCATAACCTAATCCTAGCAGGAGTCAGAATTTGTTATCAGCTCCAGCAATTTGTAAAGCCTGATATACTGCATATTTTATATAGGATTCATGGTGGAAACCGCAAGTGCTGATGATATGAGAATTATTTAGCAGCATTGAAAAAATATGGACAGTTCTGAACTTGTTGATTTTATGAAATGAATAAACCTGCATATTAAAGTTTCACAAATTTAGGAATTTTCAGACTTCTTTGCCCCAGCTTTAAGATTTGAACGGAAAGATACCCACTGGCATCCTCACAAGCTGCCTGTTGACACCGATCTGAAACCAAAGCTTCTTGTGCCATCTCTTGCGTTCTGAAGGCCACATGAAGAGCTGACTCTGATGCCTGGAAAAACAACCCAGGAGCTACTAATTGCTGATTGATTTCATAATGTGGGTACCTAAATGCTAGTGGAGGCAGAGGGCAGGTGGGAGTGTGTGCTTGGGAACTGCATCTCAGTGTCTCTTCTATCCTGGGGGTGTTAAAATGCAACTTAAGGCCTTGCTTTGGTTGGGACTCCATCTGAATTTTCAGGAGTCAGCCACTCTGTTTCAGGCTGCCATTTTTAGAGGCAGAGCTAATG
>JAVCKT010036931.1:0-32227 GCA_032273925.1 Rhynchotus rufescens | reverse complement strand
CTCCTCTCCTCTCCTCTCCTCTCCTCTCCTCTCCTCTCCTCTCCTCTCCTCTCCTCAGACTTCGACATATTGACCAGAAGCAGTCTCACTCACTCGAGAGGTTCCATACACGAGTCAAAAATAGCAGCTGCCACATTTGTTGCTGTGGCACACGGTGCATTTTGTCGGTACGTAAGCACAGGTAGCATGGTCCAATAGAGTACTAAGGTCTTTGCTTTCAGTGCCACAGCATCAGTTTCCATGTAACTGCAACACGTATTTAATCTTTTATTGAAGCTCCATTACATAATAAATGTAAGGTTTTGCACAGCTCATTTAAATAGTTTAAATGACACAAGGTTAAGAACAGGAAAGCCTTTCACCAAAGGTGGGTAGTTCTTTTCAAAGATTTTGTATTATTTGAAGCTTACTTTCAGTGCATTCTTTTACCTTGGCTTCTTCCCAAGTGGGTATAAGTTAATTAAATACGATTTTGACCCTTTAACCTTCCCCATAAACTGCATCTTTACCTAACTCTATTTAAATAAATCAGATTTTTAAAAAAACATGTAGCAGAATATGTATTTTTACAGCTGTGAAAAAAACAAACATGTCTATTAAACCCATTTGTAAGCACTTAGTAGTCAAAGCAACAGCCAGGACTCATGGATGATTTTAATTAAAATAAATCTGGGTGGGCACATAAATTCATTTATGATGGATTTTCTCAAACTGAAACTTCTCTAGCATTACTGAACAGCACTGCACTACAGTAAGTCCTCATTTGTTCATGCAACTGAAGTTCAATCCACTTGATTAGCTTGTACTTGCTTTATGAGCCATGTAAAGTGAAGCTAGTCTCTATGAAAAATATCAAAGGTATAAGGCTGAAAACTGGCATAGGAAAGGAGAGAAAGAAAGGGAAGAACAGATGGGCAGATAATAACAATACAGGAAAAAAAAAAACAGGATTTTTGTTAACATGTGCACTCTGGGTCTAGTTTTCAAAAGAAGGTGAAATAAATGCACCAAAATACTACATTTGTCTCTAAAGGTAGTGTGCTTTTTTTGTATACAATTATCCCTTTCACCTTAAAATACAGGCTTTTGAATATAAACACAGCCTATTATCTGAGATTAATAGATTCTTCTGAAAAACTATGGTCTTCTTTTAATTTCATCTGGAAACACCTAGTATAATCTAGGTATGAAAGATTATAACAATTATACATGAATAAAACAATAAGCAGCTCACTTTTAACACAAGAACAAAGAAATAAGCCAGCTCTTTGTGCATAAGTGATGTGTTTGGGTCCTGGCATATGCAGTGACAAAGAAACTACCAGCGGAGCTTGAGAATGGATCACATCTCTCACCCCAGCAGGAGCTTCATCAATCGAGTGCAGCACGCCAGGAAACCCTCCAACAAGTAACCCTTTGGGTTACTGGGGCATCACACTCTAATTTTGTGGTTATAAACGCCCATATTCAAGAGTGCTGAATTTAGGGATGTGGTTGGTTATTCGATTGGGACATTTCCAGACGCTTCCCTGAGCCCGTCCTCACTGAAGTAAAGGCAGGAAGAGGACAAGAAGAGGCATTTCATGCATAAGATACCCCTCATCCCAGTGTGAACCAGGAGATATGCATAAAATCAGGGATGCATGTGAACCCGCACACCAAGTCAGAGCTTCTGATGCCCAACTGGTATCTTCATTACAAGTGTCCTGCTTTTTTTTATGGCATCACACACTCTATTTTGCTCACCTGGTCAAACTGCATTAGACCAGGACTGCTACTCCACGGAGGTTCTGACAGTAAAGATTTACAGGAAGAAACTCCTGTTTTTCTTATTGCACCCAAGTGGACCATATGCCCACAAGCATCTCTGCCCCACTTCTCTATGCACAAAACTAAGGTTTCTAAACAAAGGTCTGGAGGCAGAGCAAGCCAAAAGGGGGGGAAAAAAGTCATCAAAAAAAGGCACTGGAAATTATAATAAATACTTTAAAAGAATGTCAACAGCCTGTAACTCTCACTCATCAGAGTATTTTTATCCGTTCAAGTAATGCTTACAATAACAGTACTGTACACTCAAAGAGACACATACTTCGTGCTTTGACAAGACTTTGTATGGCGTTATTTTAATTATTTTCCTTACATGGCAAGTAGAGGATGAAAAAGAGATTTCTGAAATAAGAAATGTTATTGTTCAGTCACTAATCGTACCTGAGGGACTTACAGGCAGCCTGGTTTCTGAAATATCTTTGAGCTTATTTTACAAAATTGACTAAGTTGGTGGTATCCCTTTCACGTGGATTTTAATGCAAACCACTAGCATGGGCTTCACACAGAAGTAAAATCGACACCACTGGACACTGAAATCATATCCTGGAAATTTTAAAAAAGCTAATATTTGAAGCAGGGCATTTCTATTAATTCAAAGAGGCTAATTTTTCATTTGTCAGTGCCTGTTTATGAGGTGATTGAGTTTACAGTTGACATATAGCATACGTGGTAGGCTATTTATTTTTAGAACATAAAACATATATCCTCACTGTTTTGAGAAACTCCTGACCCTCAGGAGTCACCGCAAGGGCTCGCTTGCTCTCCTTTGATTTGGGAGGCCGCGCAGAAGGCAGGGCTATGAGCTTCCCTGCTTTGCCTCTTGGCATTGCACGCGCTGTCGGGACCAGCAGAGGAGCTGGGGGCGAGCCGGGTAGCAGCACGAACGCAGAGGCACCGAGGTCACCGAGGCACCGAGGTCACCGAGGCACCGAGGTCACCGAGGCACCGAGGTGACCGCGGAAAGAAGGCAGAGGAGAAGCCGAGGGGGGCCCAGCGCAGCGGGCGACACCACAAGGGCAGTCTGCAGGAGAAGCCAAGCAACAGGACGCTTCCCAGCTCCCAGGCGTCGCGGCAGACGCTGCTATAATATGGAAATAGATTCCTCCCCTCGAGGGCCATATGTCCTCACTCCCAGCTAACCGGGCTGCCTGCTAAAACAGGCCACCTCGCATTACCCTGGCAGGGGCTGCCAGCACTAGGCTGGTTTTCCACTGGGGCCTCCTGCTCTGCTAGTCCAGCTCTGCTTCCCCGGTTGCTTTTAAATAATAAGGAAGGAGGCAAATGGGAGGGATTTTCCTGTGGTGCTGCTGGCAGTCAAGGCAGCATGCAAGGGCACTTCTTGTGCAAACTGGCTCCAAACGCAACGCCGAGTGATTAACAGCAGTTAAACCAGAAAGCCGGGGCCTGCCGTGCTCTGAGTCACTCCTCCTTGACCGTGGCACGCAGGCAAACAGACTACATGCACGGATAACCGGCTAAAAGAGAAAACAGCAGCTTTCTAAACCTGCAGTTCTGTTAGGGACAAGGATGAACTTCTCACCTTTCCAAGGACCAGGAGGGCCTTTTTTGATGAGTTTTTTTGGGGGGAAGAGGTGTCAGGGAGGCATTTAGCACCGCAGCAATGTTAAAAATGCCTTTCACATCGAACACCCGAAACCAGGACAGGCGTTACTGAGCCTCAGCCTATGGTTCAGCCCTTGAAGACAGGCTGAAGCAGCAGGTAGGGGCACAGGAACACGACCAAGGGAGAAGGGGCAGGAGGAGACACCGAGATACAGCCAGCACGAACGTACAGCCAGGAGGTTACACTTCTTTTCAGAAGCAGCCGCAGATCCCGTGATGCCTGGGTCACACGGCAGCATTTCCTGTCCAAGGAACAGCAGGTCGGCTTGTTTGCACAGCACACCGCGTCTTCTCTTGTGTCAGCCTGACACGGAGGATAATCACCTCCCACTGCTGCCTACTGGCCTCATACTGGGCCTGAGAGGCATGAATGGCACCGACGGCAACACCAGTGAAGGCAGGAGGAGGGATCGATATGTTCCCATACTGGGAAACGTTCTCCTTCGCTTTTTCAGTTTCTGGGAAGGAAATTTCAGGAAATGACAACTGTTAAAAGAAGCTAAAACAATTGCTCTTGCAATCTTAATTCTGTGCCTTCTGCATCTCTGTTAAAATCTTCAATACGTGGTCATCCTCCTCCTCTCACACGCAAGAGCTTTGCCACGTTCACTGGCCAAAACATAGGCTGCTCTTGGCAGATCAAGACTTCTACTGAAAATGCGAATCTTGCCTCATATATTGTGGAAGTTGGAAGGCCTCAACTAAGTGGAGTAATGCACTAGGAAAGAGTTTTGGTGGCTGAATGCCTAGAAAGTTGCATTCAACCCTGCTTCTGCCAGAGCTCCTGCACAATGCTAGAAAAGTTACATAAACTTTAAAAAATTTTTTTTTTTTTTCCCCTAACAGGAGTTCATTTGGTGTTTCTCATTTTCTGTATAATCCAAGATGGTTCCTGGCTTGGGTTGCTGAGTGTTCACTGCTGCAACCGAGGTCACTGCAAAATGAAACCCACTCTGAACATATTGAGCGCTAAAAGACGCTAAGAGTTCTGAGAAATCAGGCAGGAAAAATTGATTTATTTTTAACAACTGTCATTTTAATACCTGTGCCCCAGCTCTGAGTGTGTAAAATAGACACCTCGGCACCATTCCGACCCCAGGCAGTACCGTGAAGGGGACTTCACAGTGCTGGTAAGGAGCTAAAATACAAAGTGACCCCTGCCAAATAGAAGCTTCCACTAAAGCTAATGATTCTGGTATGAGGCAGGCTACGGATACTATAGCCATAATGCATAGGATCAAACACTGAATGATGAATATAAAATAAACATCTACTTTCCATCTGTGATCTCAGTCCATTATCCTGTTCAAAAAAAGCAAGTCAAGGTCCACAGGAAATGATATACAATCCTGTAAATGAAGATTGTAGTAGATGAGTGTATACGCCATGGGTGAAGGAAATTAAATCTGAAACCTTAGTTTTTGCATTTCCCAACTGCTATGTGAATTTGCCACTTTATCAAAGTTCTTTGAAATTGATTTTTTTGGAGAAGAAAGTACTGCTAAGAACTAATGGATTGCTTATCTTTGCCGTTAGTCACAAACAGGACAAAGAGATTCATAATATAAAACATAAGCCTGGCTCAAATTTTCTATCAGTTTCTACTTCTTTCGACTGAAATGTTGTGTCTGGTTTGATGTTGTGAGACCATAGTAACTTAATTTGGGAAAGCAGTCTTTGATAATACAGGATAACATACACTCCATTCTGTAAAATTTATGATCTCTGTTTTTCGATCTAATGTAGTGACTTCTGTATATACCTTCTAAAAACTGAAAGTATTTTATATAGGCATCTCTGTACTGGCCTGCTCTTCATACTAATTAAATTAGTTTCCTGTTGAGAAAGTAAAATAGAGGCAGCCAGGAACAGTTGGGGAGACTGCTCAGAGGCTTAAGCACTGAACCATGAACTTTTCTGTTTACAACAATATTAAACAAGTAGACACTCTTGCTGACATTATGGGGAATGGAAAGGCATTCTGTTAAGATATTTGTTTCATTACTGTTCGTGAACTACTGATCTTCTTAAGCAGAGATTTTTAAAGATATATAAAGTATTTCATTTGATCCAGTTAACTAAATAAACATATTATTTGGTTTAAAAATACATATGTCAAAGTTAAAGCTGAATTTCAACCTCAAATCTAAGGGGTCAAACTCCAAAGGGAGGCGTAAGCCAAACCGCCTCACAATACCACAGTGTAATGCAGGGCTCCTTCCCTCCACTCCAACAAGCAGAAGGAGTCAGATTCATACATTGTACAGATCTTGGGCACAAGCACCTCCCAAGTGGTGTTGACACCTTGAAGGATTAGGGCAAGAGACATCATGCCTCTGATCTTCTGTTCTAGGGCCTTTCAGCAACTGCGGGCTGGTTGGCCACATGTGTAAAGAAGGCACGAGAGCAAGAAAGCACATGCAGAGCATGAATTGGAGGTCCCCCCCTTAGTTCAACTTCATTTTGCCTTCTAATGAGGGCAAATCGGAGCTCTTGCAACATTTGAGAGCTCTTACAATCTTATAAATTATTCGCATTAAAATATATGTGTTTATGGCACCATGTATATACTGAGACTTTGTGTTCATCTATTTACCTCAAAGCTAACCTCAGAGTAAAAGCCTTTTGAGAAAATTGAGATTTATAAAAAGAAACACTGATAAGCATTTACCTATAGGAACTCTAGTGGTCACTGCAAAAACAGCACTGCAGCACAAAACCTGTGTGATTTTGTGGATCACCCCATAAATCTTCCTTTGTCCCATGGGTTTGAGTTTTCAGCCAAGAAAAACAACATTCTTCATAAAATTAATGAAAACAAGCTGCTCTTTGCCTACAGAAAAAGATTTTTCTTAATTACATTTTTTGCTTTGAATCATATATCCTGTAGTTTGATTAAATCCTCTTAGAAGTCAACTAAAAATTAGAGCTTTGCAGCATAAACCTCAAAGGTGGTGTTTACTTGGAAAATATAAACCCACTGTGCCTTTGGAAGCTGATATTTAAAGCAAGGATAAGAGCAATATGCGAGACAGTTTTTATTATTTTTATTATGTCACTGCATACATCTATTTTCAGGGCTTAAAGTTTTTAGAGAAATATGATCTGGCCGGTGTACTTACTAGAAATAAATGGACTGTATAAATGAATGTAGATAAAGCAAGAATACTGGAATTCTGGCTAATCCCTTGAGGCAGTAAATCAGGATTTCTAAAGCACTTAATGCAAAATATCTGCATCAAGGGGTTAAACGTATAAAATATGAAAAGTCAAAGGCAAGAACTAGATTAAAAGGTTACACAGAGACTGTGCTGAAAAAAAAGGGAGTCTGCTGCTAAATAGATATCCAACAGACACTTATTTAGGTTCCCTGGCTGCAGCAGTTGCTGGCATACTCTAAGTGAACTCATACAACAAACAAAACCCAAATTCTCGTGGTCTTTGATCACTGCTAGTACCAAAGCAAAAAATTTCCTTGCAAGAACGTACATAGGCATGATTAAGCTAATACAACTACTTGTTTGGGTCGAAAAATAAAACTGTCCCAAAGTAAGTGGACAGCGAAGCTGAACTGAATCAATCCTTATTCACCTCAACATTTCCCTCCACTCAAGACTGAAACTGGGTCAAAAGAATAAACCTCTATGAGGCCTAAGTCCCCATTTCACCAGCCCAAGTCACCATCTCACCAGCTCCCTGTCCCATCCCTCCTGGCGCTGCGGTGCCGCTGGCCCCACGCGTGCCCCAAGGGAACGTGCCAAGCTCGCCCTTTCATGTCTTACCAAGGTTTCTGCTCGTGCAAAACGTTATCGTTTTGATAACGTTTTGATATCATTTTGATCAGCTGAACTGCTGATGCTCTGGCGTTCATTTTTCGCTTGACAAAAAGGCGGAAAGAAAAAGTTTCTTACGCTCTGCTCCTGAAGTTTCCATACACAAAAGTCCCCCAGAAGTCTTATTTGCATGTGCTACTAAAGGAGATCTACTTTAAAAAAAAGAAAGCCAAGAAAGTGAGCTGCCCTGACAGAGAAAAGCAGAAAATACGCCTCGTACAAACTGACCCTTTAAGGGATTCCATGGAAAGAGACCTTGTACCCACACAGCTTGTTTGGAGTCACTGTGGTTTTCCCAGTGGGAGACAGGAAAAGACAGGAATTACTGAGGTAAATTCACATATTTTTATTTTCAATGTGAATTAAATACTTGGAGCTGAAGCAATAAATACCAAAATCCTACTAAGCATTGATAGCTTTGAGATCTTTGGGAAGGAGAGTGACCTTGAAGCCGCCTCTGTAGTTCTAAGTTTAAAAGTTTTAAACTTTAAAGGAAATTTAGGCCAGATTAAGAAAAGAATTTCTGTTTCTCACACTGGCACCTCCAGAAACCCCTTTTACCTCAATAGGTTTTAATCACATTCTTAAAGCTAAATTTGTGCAGCCAGATTCCTAAATTGAGGTTAGTATCAATAGGAAATGAAAAGATAAAATTCTTTCTATGACAAATTACACTGCTTATTGCTATTGTTCAGCAAGGTCAAACCAAATCCTAGTTCACAAATCAAAGGACAGCATCAAAATCCTAGGAAGAGCTCAGGTCTTGCATGCATCTTTCTCAGCTTGTCACAAGGCTGAGAGAATCTAGTAAAATCATGAGCAGGGGTAATATGCATCTGCTGAACCTTTCTACCTAAAACTGATCATGTAAAAAATTGGTTTGATATATCAAACTTACCTTCCTTTTTCCACCTCTTTTTCTGCTTTTTATTGTTAGAGATACACATCTATATTGCACTCAAACTAAGGTAGTTCAAGTGAATCTTAAAATGAACTTCTGCTTCATCTTTTGAGAGCTTTGAGACCCTACAAACAGATTTTAACAAACTATGTGGAATATCCATATGACCTAGATATTGGCAAACACTAACCCAACTGCCCATGCTTCAGGACGCTTCTCATTTGCTATCTGGCCTCTGATTATGAGTCCTGTGCAGAAAAAAAAATAACAAAAAGAGCCCAGGAAATGGTGAATAGTCCCAGAGTTATTATTTTAAGGGGCCATATTGATAGAATTAGCAAACACAGTGAAAATGTATGAACTGTGAATTGTGCTCATTACGCAAAGAAATTGTTTGTAAGAAGTGGTTACAAGAATTATTGCACTCTTATCAAACCTCATTGTACAACATCATTCTTTTAAACATCCTAATTTTACTGTGATCCTTAAAAATACTAAATTAAGACAACAGATGAATACTTGGGAGAAGTGAATCTTGAGAAAAAAGAAGTCTCTTTACTTTTTATTCGTTTTGCAAAGTCTCTATGCTTACCCCCGTGGGTCTGCACCAGTGTGTGAATGTCCAGGGAACATGTTAACACAGCATCGCTAATTCATCTGGATTTGACCTCTGAGGAGCAGTTTGTGTCATCAAGGAGCAAAAGTGCTGGTAAAACATTTGTGTGGATAAAAGACCTCAAGCAGCTAACCTGCTCAGCAGAGGCAACGCAAGCAGGCACTGGGATAACGACCTCTTCCCAAACGGGGCAGGTCTGTCCGTGCAATGCTATGACAGCAAGACAAAAAAAGACAGCAGCTCAGCAGGAAAACATTAGCAATGAGATAACTCTGGGCACTGCACATGGATGGAGCGAGTGAAGAAGTACAATGCTGGCCTGTTTTTACCTATTAAGGGTTTAATGGCTTTGTTATTTTTAAAATAATTTTGTGTTCTGTTCTGTGCTTGTATTTAAAGCTCTTACTTTCATTCCATTTTTCTTTTTTTTTTTTTTAATGCAAATCCTGATAAAATTACTTCTACCGTGTGTATAAAGGTTACAATTTAGACCAAACGAGCCTTTCCCATTTGATATAGGGATTACTGGATGGCTACGTTTTTCTGAGTTTGGGGAGTTATGACACCACTCTCTAACACAAACCAGCAGAACCTGATGAACCACGTGCAGCTCGACAAACCTGCCTGAACAGCCAGATGAGCTCATTTCTTATGCAGATTACTTATGCTCAGGATGCCTCACATTGTTTACACCGAACTTCTTCCTTTCTTGCCCTTTTCAAAGGGAGACACTGTGTCACACATCCATTATTTTTACCACGCAGGATGCCTCGAATATTTACCCACCGCTCTTTTAGCGACGCACCGAAAGTTCGGGGTTTAAGCTATTTATTTTTAAAGCGGTGGCATGATCGGACCTGCATGTTTATCTAAAGATCTCTACTTCACGGGCGAGCTTTTAGCCTGTGAGGTTTCCTCCACACATGGCAGGCAGCTGTCAGAAGCAGGGAGAGGGCGCAGGGTCACTGCAGCTGCTCCGCTAAATCACAGGGTTCCATCAACATCGCAGAATTCCTGCCGAGTGGGAGCTGGGAGACCACAGATTAGAGTACACTGGAGTGTGTATATAAGGTCACGTCACGTCTATCAAAGTGATATCAAACTGGTAAGCCATACAATGCGTTTTACTGTGTTCTGTGTTCAAAGAAAATAAAAGGAAAATGGACATGTGTGTAGCAGACCACAGTTTAGCACAGAATTTCACATTGTCCTTTTAAGCAGATGAATTTACTGTGTTCACAAGGACGTGTTGAATATGTATATACAGTGGAGATGTGTTGACCGAGAACTACATTTCATAAATTCTTCAGGTCAGACATGAATGAGATCAAAATAGTTCTTATTAATTAAACAGCAGAAGAGAATAATAATAGAAACCAGATGTTCACATTTCCTGAGCCCTATAGACTAATACATATAAATGTCGGTCCTTGTATATACATGTCAATAGTTTCCCATAAAATGCTGCTCAGTATCTCCTTGTGAAACTTCACTTTTATGGAAGCAGTAGCTTTAACATCTTAAGATAACTCCAAAATTAGGACAGGTAGGTAGCAAGCACATAGTTCTGAAGTGTTGGTAGACACAAATCACCCCAAAACTGACTATTTCAGAGGACAGTTGCAGGGTATTGAATGTCCTATCTGTCACATTGCAGCCAACCGAATCTAGATGTGTTTGTAATTTTCCTTGCTAGGGTGTTTCAACCAGATGAACAAAACTACATTTTCTGTCAGAAAATGATCTGAAGCTGATATTCCATATAAAGAAAGAGGTAGGGCAACACAGAATTTATTTTGGCTGAAATACAGAACAAATGAGATGACTACCTAGGACACTGTCTCGTAATTCTGGCAATCTTGTGCAAGCTAAAAGCTCGTAGAAGTATTTCAGAGAGCAAGGTTTTATCAAACCACATCTGTCTGCAAGATTAAAAAGTTGACATTATTATAACAACTTTATGACATTTCAAAATCTGTTCCACAATTCGACTGTTGCTAGCAATCGCTTTCAGCAACAGGAAGTCGGAAGCAGAGGTGCAAAAGTATAAAACACTGAGAAAGTATCGTGATTAAAAACGGTTCCATTGTGGAGTATGAACTGCCAAAACGATTCAAACTATGTCATTTTGATTAAAGCCACTGCAAAATCTGAGTATCTCCAAAATGCCCACAGGACACTGTGACCTTCAAACTTCCTCTCAGAAGTTCTGAAGTGTTGTTGTTGAATCTGGGTCTGCGGAGCTGTCACCATCAACTTGGACCACTTTGAGAACCACTGACCCTGGGAAAGTTTGCAGAGTTTACCACCTAAAGCAGAAGCAAATTACAAGCCTCTTTTCCTTGCCACAAATACCAACACCCACTTGCACAGTAAATGCTTTAATCTCTTCGACACAAAACCCTTCATGCCTGGCATTCCCTCTCACTTGCATTTGCAGTTATTTTTTGTAGTGGGTTCCCTGCATTCGCCCGCTCCTCACTCCATCTCTCCAGGCACGCGGCCTCCGTCCCCTCTCAGGCTTCCCCTGTCTTCCTGGCCTGTCTTCCTAACTACTGCCCCGTGCACCTGAAGGTCAGCAAGTCTTCTTCTCAGCGTAAGAGCTCATCATGAAGGGGTTTTGTACCTTTGAGTTTCTCCAGTTTTCCTGTATTTTTAATAGAAAGCTTTGGTTCTGGACCGTTTCTTCCTGTTTGCCTGGGAAAGACTTGCGCTTAGACTAGACAAGCAGCAGTTGGCAAGGCTGAATCAAAGCATGAGCGCAGACGAAGAGTCCCAAGAGTGCCAAGTCCTTTCTTCAGTTTGTCCCTGCCTGACCCTGCTGAGGCCTCCAGCCTCTGCAGCTCTGGAGGGAGGTCATTGCCATGAAAGCCCTAATGCACCCATCCTACCAGTGGGAAAACCAACGCACCCGAGATTTTAAATGGCCTCCTTATCAAAAGGGATTACACAAGCCCTGCATATCTTGGTCTTCCCATCTAAAAACACTTAACCTGCTTTGCAGAGGGTTTCTCAATCTTAATTATCTTTGTAGGTGTCTAAATGAAAAGGTTTAAGGGCAGCTGGTTGCAAAAATGAAAGAAGGAAGCAAGTTTCCCATGGCTTGCAACCCTGAGACCCTCCAGGTCTGAAAAACAAGGGCTGCAAAGGCTGCTCTATTTTCATGTAACAGTACATTTTCAGTTTTTTATTATTAATAAATTCAGTGTTTCCTTAGGTCTAATTCTGAGGAAGGATGGCTCTTCCTCAGGAAAAGAAAATCCAAGGAGAGGAGAGGATAGAAATTCATAAGCATGTTTGAGAAAAGCTTTTCACCAAAATCACAAGAAGTTCTCTCAGCAATTTTACTCTGAAATCCTCCCTCCCCCTTCCTCAAGTGCAAAATCTTAGTGTGGGATATATGTTCCTTCCATCGCTTCCTTGGCACGGCATTATTCTGAGGTTGGAGATGGGTTTCCTGCAGTTTGTGTGGCGCAGTGGGAGCCAGAGGGTCAGGCAGGGAGGCAGCCCGGAGCGCGTGTCCGGAGGTCCCGGCTCCCATGCTCAGCTCTGACACGTCCCTGCCTCCCTCCTTTCTGCACAGTCTTGGCACGGGCTAGCTCAGCCAACTCCATAATCCACACACGCCGCCCAGACGGCCCGGAAAGCCACACCATAAGCAGGCTAATTGCCTCCGCGCCGCCGGAATGAGCACCACGCACCGCCGGGAGCCGCGCGGAAGGAATGACCCAAGCGGTGACTCACGGAACAGGATGCGCAGGCTCCCATTTCGGGCTGCAGGGCTCCAACGGGACACACACACACACACACACACACACACACGGCATATGGACGTAATCAGCGGGCAGGGAGCGCGGAGGCTCCCGGGAGGCGGCCGGAGCGGCGCTCCGGGGCTCCGGGTCGCCCTCAGTTCCTTGCGGAGCGCGAGTCGCTGCGCTCGGTGTTGCCCGGCTTCCGAGGGGGACGGCGAGTGCCAAACTCAGTGAAAAAGCCTGTAATTAGCATGAATACTCCCATAATGCTATATTAAAAATGTCCTGCTTATAATTATTACGTTATGCTGGTAATATAATTTCATATATAATTATTAACCCCTATTAAGGGAGTAGGTCAAACAGTAGCTAGCTTAGAGTAGTTAGCTCATAATTAGCTCATAATGATTTCATTATTTGGCATGCAGTTTTCCTATGCAAAGCTGTTAGGATTTCTCTTCTAAAATTGCAGACAGAAGTGCTGATTAAGAATCTCCACAAGAGATGGAGTTTATGCATTTATTTTATCTCAAAACAAATAAAAGTAAATTGTGTACTCACACTCGTACGGGCCAGGCCCACTGAGATCTTCAGAACAAAGATCTTGGGGTTTTCAACACAGGCTATAGCCATGAACAAAAGAGACTAGCTGCAAAACTTTCCTTCCTTCCACATATGATGTATAGAATAATTCAGATATGCAGCAAAATACTTCTACAACAATCATCATCAATTTAGAAGATTCTCTGTTTTCATTGCACTTACTAAGTGAATATATCTGGATTTGGCAAAACTTCTTTAAGTATTGGTACACAAGTGGAAAAGGCAGAACTTTTATCAACAGTTTTACAAAGAACTTAAGATAATACTTGCACACTTTTAGATGTTTATAAGGAAAATCCTTGAACATTGCTGAAGAACCACAATGAACCCTATTCTTATTTCTCTTCTTTTGTTTTCTTGCATTGTCATCTTTTGTTTTTCCTAGGTTTCTCTACCTGCTCTCCTACCTTGGCAGGAGATACACAGACTGCAGCATGTCTAGAAGAGCCAGTGAAGGAAAGACCCGTGAAGTGATAGAACTTACCACAGACTGAGAGTGTGGGATGAGACTTTGAAAAATTTCAGTTTTGGACCAGAAACAGCAATCCTATGTATGCAAAATGCCTCAACTTTGAGGTCTGATGCTTCACATTCTTAAGAACTTGGCATAAGATCGCTGTTGCAACTGGTAAGCGGAAATTCTACTTTTTGAAATGGGCTCCTCATTTGCTTTCAACTTTAAAGGTAAATAATATTAATATGATTAGAACTCCCCTTACCATGCCTTTTTGGAAAAAAAAATCAACAGATGCTGTTTTTTATTATTGGGGAGTAATTTGTTTTTTTCATATATGCATTTCAGTTCATTCACCTGGTCAAAAAGGTTGAGAAGAACAAGAAGCAGTCCTAGTACAAATATTAGAATAGCAAGATTACACCTAAAAGCCCAGGTCATATATCAAATAATGGCAGGAGAAGATTTAGAGGTGCTAGCAAGAGCAATAGGATGCTATTGGGATACAGAAGCAGCAAGGCCACATAATGAGCAGGTTATCCAAAGGGAGCGGTGAAATACTTTATGGTCAAATAAGTAAACACACACTAGGCCATTTCCATGGGCCCCCTCCACTTGGAGCCTGCCAAAGCCCACATGTGCACTAGACTGTCTGAAGGCTGAGCCTAGCTGAAGACACGTGCTAGTCCTGGTCTGTGCATGCAGCCTTGCACGCACTTTCTGCACGTGGACCCTTGCAGGGAATAGAATTTCTCATCACAGTTCAGTGTCCCTCTCGGACTATTGCAAAGCAAATACAAACTAAAGCTTCCAAAACAAGGTAACTTTATTTTAAGTCCACAGAACACAAGTTCACATTAATAAATGTTACTACTTACTGTGCAAGTTCCTTTCAGCTAGATAAAGCATTTTTTAATAAACTCAATGTTTGGGGTCTGGAAGCAATCAAACTGCATGCGAACATTGAGGACAACTCCAAAAATGCTTGCAACAGAATTCGGGCCTGTTGCAGTGCTGTTATTCCCGTCCCAGCCCCTGCTGGAGCGAGTTGCACTGAAGAGCAATCACCAAACACCTCCCTTTCCCCACTGCCTCTCAAGCAGCAGGGATTGAGCAACTGCTGCCCAGCTGTCTGTCTTTTAAATATAAATATCTTCCTCGCTGAACACGTCTCGATGGCAGGTCAGGATCTGTTTCCTCTCTACTGTTTTGTTTTTCACATCCCCACTGTGTAGCAGCAGGCTGTACCACGGCATTAAAGCTATAAAGGCTCTCGTGTGCTTTACAAACGTGACTCATATTCTGTAGGTGCAGGAGAACAAGTGTCCAGAATAACTTCTTTTCTCTTCATTAACACTTCACATCAAATTTTAAGTCTTCTCAGGGGCATACTCTACATTGTGTGATGGGTGTGAACATTCTGTAGCTGGCTTTGGGCTATTTTGTGCTGTCATAGTAAATATTTTTAGGTAAAAATTATCCAGAAATAGTTTTGTCCTCAAAAACTTTTAAGTGGAGTAAGGATGTAGCTCTATAGATTTGAAAGCCCTGGGGAAAAGCTTGGCGTAGGGCTTTGAACACTTTGGAAGAGGGGAGAAATAGCAGTGGGCTGCCTTGGAAGGAGATGTAGGAGTGGTTATGGGATCTACTGGAAAACGCCTAGATTCAGTCATTGAAAGTTTCCACATTGAAGGTATCTGGGAGGCATACTGGGAAATTACCCTTTTATGTTTTGAGTCATCTGCTTTCTTTGCTAGCAATTACCAATGGCAACCGTCAGGAACAGAATATTTCTCTAGATGGACTCTCAGTTTGCCTCAATACAGCTCTTTTCACATCTAGTAGGAGCCTTAAAAACCCCCGTTTGGTAGGCATGGTAGGCAGACCATCTTACCCTTCATCTTCAGACCCTGGGACTAACTAAAAATAAAAGCAAACCAACCCACTTGCCCGATAAGCTCACTCAGTTACAGCATCAAAAATACCTTTCTGAGAAATGCAGTTCCTTAAGCCTAGAACATTAGTTTAAAAGCTGCAGTGTAGTTATCTGCAGGTATTTTTTACACTAAATTTCATGTTGAAAATTTCATGTCTCATTGTGTATGTTTTGGTGTTAATCCTGTCAATGTATAACAAATCAGTTTAGATGTCCAGCAATTACCCTTCACCATCACAGCCACAACACACGCCCTTAAGTACGTGTCTGGCTGGCTGTGCTTTGAAGTGCTTAGACAGGTACATGACCTAAGTGTCCCCATGTCCTCTTCCAAGCTGGGGATGCTGGAGCATCACACAGAAGGACTTGCACAGTTACTCCCATTTGCAAGAGTGTGAACATCAAAAGCTGAAGAGGGAATCAAGTCTTAGAAATAACGTACAAACTTTAAGTCTTTTTTTTATTATATAGTAAAGTTGGGAAATAAACAGGTTTTTTTGAGGTATTTTCTCCCTTTGTACCTTCTCTCCTGCCACCCTACCGAACACTGTCACTTACGAGTACAGCAGAGTGAGAGAAGCAAAAGCTACTATATATGGAAGAGCATTTGAGTTAAAGATAGCTCAGGATGACAGATCGTGTTAAATTCTCATCACGGTCAGGCTCCTCACAGTTACAGTAGAAGAGCTTAAATAATGAAGGAAAAACCCACTATTTAATTCCAGAGGCTTTCTGACAGGAAAGAACACTTGAGAAAGGCAGAGGCATTCCTAAATTCCCATATATTTCCTCTAGTGATATCATCCATAATATTAGCTTTCAGTTTTCTGTATACCTGGCACTCAAGCAAATATTGGTGTGTTATTTAATAGCAATCTAAAGGCAGCAGATAATACGTGTCAAAAATGGTACTGACTTCCACTTAAGACAGCTCTCTCCCTGGCCAAAGGACTGCAAGATCAGTGTTGCATCCTAACCATAATTCAAACCACAAGCTTAGAATATGATGCTTCTACTGCCAACATGTAGTTTGCTGAATACTAAATAAATGGTGTTTACAGACATCAACTCTATGTACAAGCATTTTCCTTAAATGGATAAGGACACCACTAAGAAATATGACTGACAGTTTTATCGGTCCCAAGATATGTGTTTAAATACATAATCTTTATAATCTGGTTCCACATAGACAAGTTTCATCCACCTACTTTGTCCTGGACCTTTTTTTTTTGTATTAAGGTTAAATATTTATTTGCTCTTATCAAAGATGATCATTTATTAGATTTTACTTTTTGTACTTTACTTTTTGCACAGTGCCACTTAAACACACGATGAAGAGTATTTCTTCCCCAAGATATCTTAACATAAAAATGTCTAACACCTAAATTGTAAAGCAAATTCAAAGAGACTGTAGCCTGAATAACTGAAAGAGATACAGGTTCTCTATCACCCTGTACATCAGGTGTAAATATAGAGGCAAGTATAAATATAGAGGCAGGTACAAATGAGGACCACACGGCTGTGGAGAAGACAGTCTCCCTCTTATGCTTTCCATCCCATAGGAAATAAAGAATGGCTAGTTGGTTCCCACAGGTGCAAATTCATTATTTTTCCTTATTCCTATCAACCTACAGGTATCTTCTGAAACTCCCCAGAAGACGACCCCATGGTGCACAGGCCCCTAACTCTGGGATGGATAACACTTGGCATGGGCTCGCACATGGCACAGTCATTCCTGCTCTGACCTCCCTGAGAGAAAGACCACTCTCTATCTCACATTTCTGAGCTGGTTGGTAGAGATTTTCCCTTTGAAGACGCCTGCCTCTGCACTCATGACACCAGGCTCAATAAAGCTGGCCCTGGGAGATTCAAACTATACATTCGTCTTAGTGGAAGACAGTGCATGTGCCTGCTGTTCCCCCTTGGGCCTCCCTCTGAACGGGCAACGGGAAGACAGCGTCAGCCTCTGCCGGAGGCTTCACGGGAGCTCCCGCCACAAGGACAAGGCAGGAACGGGAGGGAGAGGAGCAGGACACGCGCCCCAGCTCCGGCAGCGGCTCCTCCGGCGGCCTTCCCATGGGGGCCGGCAGCAGGGCAGCAAAAATACAGCCCGGGAAATTCAGGATGAATATTTACAGGGATGTATACACAGGCACGCGTTCAAGATGCACATTTGGGAGTTGGATTTCAAACCTGGCAAAGTCAGAGTTTAGGGGGGATTGAGGATTCTGCCCAGTTTTAGCTGTATAAAGGAGCAGTCTGTGAAGGATAAAACAGCTCCAGACTCCCGCTGAGTCTCCAGGAGCTTCTCCCCAGCGCGGTGGGTTGAGCGACTGCTGTCTCTCCGTGGGTAGCTTTAACCATCCTACAAACACATGTGGTGAGATGGGAGGTAGGGCTGAGCTAAAAAACGGACCAGCTTCCACTCGCTTCCCATGCAAATGGAAAAAGAACTAAGCAATCTAAATATCAAAGCAATTTCCTATGCAGCTTAATAGCAGAGTCTGGTCATTTCCTAAACCTTCTGTAAGCAGATAATAATAATTTTTATTTAATAGGAACCCGAGTATATTGCACATAGTATGGTTACAAGCTATACCAATTTCTTAGCTTTTTTGGAGTGGATAAAATAAAAACTTAACTATGTGCTAGAAGCTTCTTTCTTTGCTGACAGGAACCAACTACACTCTTGCCCCCTTTTAAACAAACCAGCGTACTTTTCACTCCATAAATCTCATATTACTTCCTTCCTTTTCATTTATTTTGAATCAGAGGGAGGAGTTTTTAACAGAAGTGCTCTATGGCAGCAAAAGGAAAACGGCAAATCAGGATGGAAGCTGCACAGGGAAAGTAAATCAAAAGTAATAAAATCTTGGAGATCCAGTAAGCTCTGTGCAGGGAAATAAAGTCAATGTTGACTGAACACAGAGCTGGAGAAACATTACACATGAGAAAACAGTATTAAAAGTAGGCTGCACTCTTAATAGATGATAGGGGAAATGAAATAATATTTTATAATAAAGATAGGAAGAAAATTGCCAGGCTTGCAGTTTCCAAATGAGATGCAAGTTTGAAAAACAAGTGATAATGAAATGTAAACACACAATCTTAAGAGCAGAACACCACGGAACAAGTTAATTAAAAGGAAAACAATATGCTCTGCAACCCAGGATCAGAAATAACACAGTGCTTTGTGTTTCTGTTCATCTAACCAGAGAGTTATTTATCAGATGCAATAAGCAATACTTTCTGGGGCTTGAAAAAGCTTGCATAAAGGTTTGAACTTGACCTGAAAAATACCAGTCATGATACAAAGCTTTTTAAGCGAGTATTTTTAAAAATTCTTTCAGCTGGTGTTAAGAGATATGAATATAGAACAAATTGAAATATCTGTGGTCACAAAAGCTTCTGTTGTGCATGTATAATTTTTAAAAGTAGCTTTACTTGCAAATGAAGAATATGTCAGACATTTACTGTAATAAAATCCTGCCATTTTCCCCAGACTTCTAAGACTGGCCTTGTCTTGGTCTTGTAGGCCTTCAAAAAAAAAAAAAAATCCCTCCCTGAAAACCTTCCATAACTGTGATATTAAGTTGAGCAATAAAAGGCTAGCTTAGTTTATGTTAAAAGATATTAATGACAGTAAAAGATATTGCAGAAGGAAAAGGCTGTAGATTTGCAAATGAGTTTCACACACGATTTATAAATGCAAATGTGAAGAGTAGGTGATAATGAAATATAAGCAAGTAAGGGCACATGATAGACCAGATACCCCGGGGAGGTGGGGGAAGTGTGCTGCACTAAATGCACTTTTTCGAATGCTAGAAAGTCAAGCACTTGGACCCAAATAACAAGGGAAAGCACTACCTTGACAGAGTGAAATTACAGGAAAATAGAATTTGGAAATGTAGAAGACAAAGACAAAGCACGTACTAGTAACTATAGAGAAAATACAGTATTCAGATATATTAAAAAATAAGGAAATTGCTCTGAGGTCTGACCAAGGCAGTAGTGGCCAAGAATGTCAAACCTCAGAGGGCCCATGAAACAAGACATGAAACATGGGTATGAGTATGACCACTTTCTCCAAAGAACAGCTTAAGAAAATGAATATTGTTGGTTAAGTTGGTTAGTGATTATTGTTGGTTATTGTTGCTTGTCACCATTCTTAGTAATGTACAAATACATAAAGGAGAGGCACGAAGAGTGTAGAATTGATGGGGCTACTCAGGGGGTCTACAGTCCCTCTGGGGACTTGGGGCAAAGAGCTTTCTCACTCAAAATTGTCTTCGGACACATTGTCTGGGCTCCTGCCAATCCCCTTCCATGCAGCAATAACAGGAATTAATTCGTGCTTCCCTAGATGCCCACAGATTCCATAATTAATGGTTCGACAATTGTTTAAACTGAAGAATTTCCACTAAGGAACCTTTCTTCTCTTCTGCAGGAAGAATCCTGCGGATTTTTAGGGCCAAACTCATGTTAAGGGAAAGGTGAAAATGTTTTCACTACATGCAAGTTTGCCAGACAATAGTAAATGGCATGATTTGATAATGTTATTTCCTTACAGAGGTATAATGATGAAGCTAAAAAAAAAACAAAACCAAAACCAAAACCGAAAACAAAAAACACAGACCAAAGGAAAAAGAACTGAAGTGTCCTTCAACTACACTGATCAGTACACTGATCTGTTTAATGAATCTTGGTTTTACGTGGCCACAATAACAGTCTATTTTCTTCCTATTTTTCAGAGCTGCAATACTTTTTGTGGTGGTAGGTACTGGCTTGTTTTAATGGCCTTCCAAATTTTTACTTATATGTTGAGGATTATTCACACAGAGCTTTATTAAAAAGTGAGTTAGTAAAACAGAACACTAGAAAAATGATAAAAGATAAAAAATAATACATTTTTTATAAACATTGATCGCTAACAACTTGATGCCTTATATAGAGCATGTGCAGGCAGAATTACTGGGGCTCAAGCAATGGAAGATTCACTGGGCACCTTTGACAGTTGATTTTTCAAGGCAGCTTTCAATCTGTTAAAGAAATCTCCCTGAAACTGGGCTATGGACGAGTTCAGCAGCTGGGCGTGTTAGAAAGATACGCTATAGACAACCACAAAAACCTTCTAGTGAATATATAAACCATTTTATACATTAATATATAACATAATACCAAATTTATAGTACAGAAAGGACTGTCAGTAGCACAGACGTGCCCTGGGTAACCAGGCTCTTTCCAGGACGTTCCGAGGAAGGCATTTAGAAACAGGTCTGTTTCCTTCAAACTAGCTGGCAGCACCACGTCCGTAACACTCACCGGGTTAATTGCACAGCTGAGCGTCTGCTCCATTTACTGATAAGCAGCGAATGTTGTAATTTTTTAGATTTATGAATTGCTGGGGTCACTCAGCATCTTGTGCACAACAGCTTCTGTCTAGATCTATTCCTTACCTGCTGGGCAGGGACAATTCCTCTCTCACTTGGAACCCCGAAGCCCTTTAAGCTGCTTGCTCTGTAACCCTGGCAGCTGGGCCGAGCACAATTCTTCATCTTCCGCCACTGGGCCCCTCTAAATAAAAACTACGGAGCCTTGTTAGCCAACAACGGAGCGTGAAATCACTACATTGCAATCCCCCACCCTAAGAGTCAATCAATTTTTTTTCATTACAGATTTGTACGCTAGGGTCAACAAGAAGAAAAAGCACATGGGACAAAGTGGGCATAACGGCGGAGAATTAAGAAATGTATTCCGAGCTGTAAGCTTGTTTTCATTATTAAAATGTGCCATTTGGAAAAAGAAATACTGTTGATATGGCTTATAAAGATGAAGAAAGCTTATGGTTAGTAATGTCCTCCGAATGCTAGCAGACATTAGACTGGGCACAAAAGAATCCATACGCTCTGTACTGCCATCGGGGTGATATTTGAAATTCAAAAGTTTTACTGCTCCCTTAAAAAGAAATACATCATTTTACATTAATCAGAGAGTAAACATAAGTGACAGGTTTAAACGGCTAAATTTCCTGGATAATATTTCCATTGCATTCATTAGGAGGAAGGAGGATTAGATAAAGGCATGGGGGATAAGCAGATATATTTTAGCTTGACAATCAGGGCCAATGTATCTGTTCCACAACGTAGTTGTTACTCTGACCCATTTCCAACAAGCTTTTTGCACAGAAGGATACATCCATTTTCCTGAAGACATAGGTAAAGACACGTCAAGTTTTTGGTTATGCAGAGATGACCACTGCAGACTGCAATAACTTAGTTTAAGCAAGATTTACTCCATATTGTTTTGCAGTGGCCCTCACATGAGGCTGCTACATATCCTCTATGAAGAATGGGACAAGAGGACACTCTTTTTTTTTTTTTTTTTTTGAAATGAGAACAGAGTAGATTTATTTTTAGTTGTTTTAACTTGAATTATAGAAGTAAATGACCTAATTGCATTCTTAAAAACTCCTTTTGCATAGTCAGTCATGTGTCTGAAATCATCTTTCTTTTCCTATTTGAAGAGGACCATCACTATGAACCTTCCAGGAGCTCTGGCTCCCACGAGCAGTCAGAGCAGCACTCTGACAGTATAACCCTGAAGATCATTTTACTCCCATTCAAGCTGTTTTCTAAAAGCCCTAAGGTCATATTCACTCCTGATATGAACTCCCTTGAAAACAGTGAATTTACAGTAAGTCCATATTGTTGAACCATTCCTTCTAGCACTGGAGAACCCACTTTCCTTCCCAGGCAAAGCCACCTGCCTTATTGCTGGGTGGGATCTTGCTGGTCCATTTGTACGTCAGTTCTCAGTTCATCACTGAAGGGTTCCAAAATTCAAAAAGGCTTCTGCAAACCCAACTATTCTTCAGGTCTACACTAGACAGGAAGATAACAAGGGGCTGAAATTGCGGCAGGAGCAGCTAAGTTGGGAAGTTTTTCTTGGTGTCTAATTGTAAAGGAGAGCAAAGCACTGGGACAGATTGCCAGGGGCGGGGGGAGATGTCGTGGATTCTCTATTAATGGATGTTTTTAAAAACAGGTTAGCCAAACATCTGTCAGAATGACACAGATAGAGCTGATCCCGCCTTGGGGAAAGCAGCACAGACTAGATGACCTCTTGAGGCTCTTCCTGCCCTATTTTCCATGATTCAGTGATTCAGCACATAGCTTTGAAATACCCGGGGGCTTGATACTTCTCTCACCTCACGTTATTTTTAAACCAGTGCAACTTCTCTGACTTCTGCAGAGCTTTATCTCGCTGTCCTAAAGTAAGTGGGAGAAGAATCAAAACTCTCATTTCTTACAGACTGGATCTGCTCTCCCACTGCGCTCTATGGCTGATTTCCTGAGATGAATTTTTACATATTTAAAGCAGACAATAATATTAGTCACTTAGTTCAACTCTGTTATTATTTTAGTAAAAATCTGAGTCTCATCATATCCTGCAAAGATGGAAAAATCTGAGGAGTATCTTTGCAATTTTCAGCAATTGTCAACTTCCTCCCACCATGAATTTCTCTTTGTTTATAGAGGTACAGCTTAGACCAGAGAAAACGTCACCTATCCGAGACAGCGCAGTAGATAGCAAAGAGAAGGAAGGGAAACAAGATCAACCAACACTCTGGTACTTCACAGAACCTCAAAAATGGCACAATATTCTGCAGCTGGCTGCAAGAGACAAGGAAAAAAAAATAAAAATCAGTTTTTACCTATAAAATTACCCTCTTCTAAACAGATTGACTATACTTACCTATATGCATGTAAGTGGATTTTCTCCTCCAGAAAATTTGCAGGAATGAAGATTTAAAATAAAGCATTAGAATTCACTTGTCATGTGCTGTCAGAACCACAGTGATTTCTAGGACTATTAACAGGTACTTTCTCAGGTTAATTTCTAAGTTGTCATTCCCCCTCTGTGTCCCTGCATCTCAGGAACAATCAATGCCAAATTTAATACAAAAAGATAGTGAAGATAAAAACTGAAAAAAAAATCAGAAGGTTGATAACTCCAGTGGTAATTGAACCTGGCATATTTCCTATACTCTGGTCTGACTGGGATTTGAATATTTGTTTCCCTCAAGTAAAGGTTGTGAAATCCCCTGAAACACAAAGCTGTGATGAAAAGGTCCCTGGTGTACAAAAGAGATTTCATTTACTTGTGCAGTGCTTTGAGATTTGATTCTTCACATAGAGTGCTCGATTTCCTTGGGACGATGAAAGACTGTATAAAACCCAAAGGAACCCTGAGAGAGGCTTAACTCCCACCTCTGGATTCCTTTAATTAAGAATATAATATTTGCAGATCTGGGGGCTCTTCTTGGCCTCGAGGATCAGTGAAAACACAGTAAAAGGATTCAAGATGTGTTCAAGAACATGTCTACAGATATTAAGAGAAACAATCTGTGGAACTCTTTCATGCCAAATCACTCAGACCAACCTGTACACTAAAATTCACCCAACTATATCATATTTTCTTGCAGGAATTCCTCCAGCTACCTACCTGCCACCTCCTCCCCTCCAATGAATTATTAGATACATGTGTTTGCTTCCTCCAGGAGGGTGAGGCTGCTTGGCCCTGTTGCTTTAGTAAGGCTCACCCTGCACCTGAGTTCAGCACAAGGTCATTTTCCCCTCTGTGCTTTCTTCTCCCATTACTTGGGCTTATCTCTGGTATATTCCACCACTTTGTCCAAATGTTCCAATGTAACCAGAGATGTCTGCGTGGTATCATGTTAGTTCCCATATGGCAGCTCATTTTGAATGAGTTAGGTTTTTCCATGAATAAATGCACCCTCTCTTGAATAGGATCCCAATTTGTCTTTGATTTGTCTTATCAAATTGGTTGCAAAGCAGAGGTAAGTCTGAAAAGATCTAGAGGGATATCACAAACCTAATTCCTACACATACTTAAAACTGAACAACACATCTCTTTGTGCAAAATTGCATCAGCTGCACAGACTGCCATCATTAACAGCAAGTGAACCCCAAGTATGGATTTCCTTCTTTATCATGCTATTGAATCTATCCTTCGCCTTTCTTTTTCTTTTCTTTTACATTTTGCTTTTTTCTTTTCCCTTTCTTTATTTTTTTCTCCTTTTCCTTATTCAGTAGTACTCTGTGCCTCATAAATCTGGGGATAACTGGAAAGCTTATTCCGTAGTTTGAGTATGCTGAGTTTTCTGTTTTCCCTGGGAAAAAAAATGCAAACTTATCTAGAATATCTCAAACTGGAAAGCTCTCTTGCCTTATCTTACTGGTCAGCTGTCCATCAGGCTCAGACATACTCAGAGATAAGGCCTGGAATACCTGCAGCAGTAAACACTAGAGGCAATTTAAGTGGAAATCTTCCAAATTGTAGGCTCTCGCAATGAGGTAATCAGAAGTACACTTGGGCATTTTGCATTCATCCTGGCTTTGCACCTTCCTCCCTTGTTCCTGGGTGATGATTCCTGATTCCTCACTAAAAGGGAACTCATTCTCTTTCCTGGTTCAAAAGCTGAAGTTCAATGTAGTTAGAACAGTGGCCTAATTCTTCATTCAGCTGCCTCTTCTGCATCTCCCAGCAGTTGTCCTTGCAGAATCGCTTGATGGTGCTTGGCCCCTGACAGCAAGGACAGCATCCATCCCCTTGCAGAAACCCGGGAAGGGAATGCCTATCAAGCAGCATGGCTGCAGGTTCTTCAGAGTTTCACTGAAACTCTGGAATTTACTGGAAAGAGATGGGCTCAGGAAGAGTGGAACATGCTACTTGGCCTTTTTAGTTAGGGAGATTCAAACTCTTTTCTCCATCTTAGCTCCTACCCAGTAAGAGGTCAGAGAGTCTCTATTCTCTGTGCTCCAGCAGAGGGGGAAAATGTTAAAAAGAATGAAGTTCTCCTTGTAGGAGAAGCAGATGAGCACTGCTGGAGTTGTCAGCATGGTGAAGAGCGATGGTGAAGAGAGCTCCTGCATCAGAAGTGCAAGTTAAGACAACATTTACTTTCACACGTCTGCTGTCTGCCCCTAAGAAAAACAAAACCTGGTTAAGGGAGACTTGGTCAACCATGTTCTTGAAATGCACAAATGACAACCCAACTTTCTTAAAGGTGATAAGGAAGTAAAAGAAAATTTCTAGATTGGGACCTAACAGCAACATTATCTAGCTAAGAAAAATTGCACATTTCAAATAATTACTGTTAAAGTTCAGTAAATTATGGTTATTTACTACAGTGTCATACTTTCAGTTCCTCATAATAATGTGTAATTCAGTTAATAATGTGCTTTCGTGGGTTTGTCTGCAACTGTGCATGAATTAACTTTTCTCCTAAAGCCGGATTCCTTTATTGACTTACTGTTTTCCTTCTGTCTGCACAGGACACTCAAAAAGTTTTTAGAAGATACAGCATTTCAGTAATTTTTAAAAATCACACAAATTAATATGATGATTGGAGCATTTAAGTATGATTGAATCTGCAAGTGTGAATCCCAAAGAGAAAAGCAGATTTTATGTGGCAAAGAGTAGCAGTCTGCAAAGCTGAAAATATGGCACAAGATCTTTGCACAAAACATTTAATTCAAGATATAATTGCATGGTACCTAGCAAAACAGCAGCTAGCCTTGGTCTGAGCTGATGGACACACATCCCCCAAAAAATGTAAAATAACGAGATTGCTCTTCAACAGCAAAGAAAATGCTGCTCAAAAGCAATTCAAAAATGTGGCAAATTTGTAACTGCTGCAATGTCAAAACCTTATTCTACACAGGCAGTTCAATGAGTGACCAGCTACATCCTATAAATCATAAGAACTTCCTAAGAAGATGAATAACAAAGTTGATTGCAAACAGAAGGACCAATCATGAGGACCATAAGTATTAAAAAAAAAAATGGAATGGATCACCTAGTAGTTGATAGCACAAAGATAACAAAATAATATCATGTAAATGTTGTGTTTGGAGGTAAGTTCATAACAGTCATGTCTGCATAAGTCATTAGGATGTTTTTGTAGTACCCTTGTAACTCAAACATTGATCTGCTTTTAGGAAGACCATCTTTTTGCACTGCTATGGATTTTTTTGTGGACTTGCATGTTCAAAAAACAAGGAAGCAAGCAGAATTATTCTTGCTTATGCAGCAATTTAAAGAAACATGAAGGAGTTTCCTCATTTGAGGAAAAAAAAAAGATCTGGTAAAAGAATATCACTTCATTACTTCAAAATGAATTGATATGGGTCATGTCAAGACAGTCAAGCCTATCTCTTAGACTTCAGAAAGGCCACTTTACCTGGT
The DNA here is from genome assembly GCA_032273925.1 of Rhynchotus rufescens. NCBI lineage: Eukaryota > Metazoa > Chordata > Aves > Tinamiformes > Tinamidae > Rhynchotus > Rhynchotus rufescens. The sequence continues at coordinate 5,411 of JAVCKT010036931.1, read as the reverse complement.
GGGTATGACTGGGAAGGGCTTGGAAGCTCCTTAATAAACACCTTACGGCACATTTTAGTGTATGCTCAGTGTTAGCCAAGTGCTTAGGAATCTCACTATGTTAAGCTACTATATAGGTTTGCTGGGACAATCTGCAAAGCCATCACAGGGTGGTACATTCCATACTAGAAAATGCTAATAAGCTTAACCTATGTGCATTAACAAATAATTAACGTGCAACCATCTCTTCACACTTACAGAAGATATTTTCAAATCTCGCAGCCCACTCAGATTACGATCTCTTGAGCAAGCAGTTTTTTCTTCAACTCCAGCGAGAAACCTGTTCTTTCCAAGACTTCAGATTTTTCCTGCCTGACTCAAGATCTTTATCACTGTTCAAAAATAAATTAGCTAATAAAATTATTTTTAATGTAATACTAGAAGACACTTCCAGTTAAGAGAGTCTAAGCAAAGGTATTCATGAAACCATGACCGCAGCCTACAAGTGTTTGAGCCACAGTGTGACAATGCTACAAATCCACCTTTAAAGCCCCTACAATGGAATCACAACCACTCTGATCCAGTATAATCTGCCTCTGTTGTTCCAAATTCGATCAAAACATCTGACAGGTTATCTAATACCAACAGCATCTATGTAGATCCAGGTATTTACTGTTGTCCCTGTAAGCAGAAAATAGCCGCTGTATGCTCCATAAATGAGACTAGATGTCTGTTCTTAATCCAGATCTTAGTCCTACTGCTAAGCAAAATAGGAGTACATAGGTCTATTATTAATGACTGCAGAAGCACAGCTTATTTGTATTTAGTGCTGGAAAAAAAAATTACTCACAATAAACACATCAAACTTTTAACAAAGTGAAAACCATGCAAGAATACATGAAGGCCTTTAAAGTAATTAAGAAATCCGAGTCTTAGATCTGAACAGCTCAGGATTCACTAGATACACTGTACGTATATCCAGCACACACTCTCAAAGTCCCAGGCAAAAGGAGAGAGTTAAGTCCAGCTCCATGGTCTTCCTTCTCAAACCATTCTCACCTTTGGTATATTTGACTCACAGCATCAAATTTTATAAAATCTCCCAAAAATAAAATCCAGAAAAATATAATGCAAGAGAAACACGTGAAGAAAAGGAAGCGAATCGCTTCCCTCCCTTATACCAAAACCCCTGTGCCAGCTTGGAACACAGTTATGGCAACATGAGCCTAAGACAGAACAATGTCAAAGTCCCTTCCGATAAATCTCAAAAAGCAGAGTTAATACTTCCAAAATAGAAATGTCTGGCAGGAAATCATGGTTCGGCCAGGATGTTACTCTACAAAGTAGAGAAACTTGCCAAAACAAGCAGCTGCAATACAAAACTGTGCAACTCGCTTGATGGTCTTTTTGTGGTGCACCTAAGTTATCTGCGGAACTGTATGAAAGGGAGCGGCAAACTTATAAAATCATCAGGGATCCATTTCCTATCTGTGGTGTCATTTCAGAATGAACCAATATGGATTTGTGATGTAAGACTGTCTTTAAAAGTTGAAGCCCAATTCTACAGCCCACAGCTTTCCACTCGGAAAGACAAAAATGTTGATGTCTCCACATGCACGTGCAGGAAAGCTCACCAGCGCTTTCCTTCTAGCTTTAGTGCAGTTGTATCCTGCTCCTCAAAAACGTCACTTTATTTCCAAGCGTTTCTTTTCTCCATTTTATCACTGATACTGGAGTTTGCCCTTCATCCACATAGTGAGGTGGTTGTGGGTGGCAATGTCTGCTCTACACTGCTGCATCAACCCACAGGAGCTGGTGCTGATTCTTTTAGCAATTTTTGCCCAGTAATAAATAAGCTGTTGCACGAGCACAGTGAGCCACTGTAAGTGTCCTACCAGTCCTTTCATAAAAGGAAGCGACCATTCCTTTACTATTATTCAATAGTTGATAAATATAGCTTTTGAAATATGATTACATTATATTTTCTGTATTAGTCTAAAACACTCTATTTTTTTTTTTGGAAAAAAATATATTCCAGTTAAAAAAAACCCTTTTGTTTTATATTTTACTTTAAACAGCTCTCTCCTTGTTTTCAAAAATATCCTGCTTTAAAACACAGTAAATTAGTGAATCAGAAAATGGATGCTCTAATTTTCTCTCCAAATAAATCAAAAAAATAAAAGAAAATGTAATAAAAAGATAAAGCCTTCATAGTGAATTGCAGCAATTATATCTCCACAGCTACAATATAACCCAAAACTTTGCAGAGGCTTTGATTATTGAACCATGGCTGAAGTGAATAATTTGGCTTTCACTAAGAAAACAAGCACATTCATTCTCACCACAATGGAGAGAGGCAGTTTTAATTAAACCTTATCAAAAGATGAATAAGGAATAAACTCAATACCCATTCCACAGGACTTTATTTTCATCTGTTTAGTTTAAGCTTTCCATGTTCACGCAATAATTAACCACTGTCCAAGGAATGCTGGAGTTGTGTTAATGTTGGTAAAGATTTAATTAGTTCAATTATCTGGAGAGTACTGAAGGCTCAGCACAGTACCAATTTCTTCAGGCTTTATACATACCTCAGATCAAAATATATTAAACTGAAATATAAGCGAACAAAGAAACGTACTATTGCACTGCAGCTATGGAATGAGTGTGTGTTTAATAATTTTATTGCTCTAATTTTAAAACGAGGTTTCAGCAGTTGAATACAGGGCCTGTGACTTACCTATTCTTCCACAGCAACTTTTTTTTTTGTCTAAATCAGCCTATAAGCATACTTTAAATAATATTAAGTTTATTTTAAGATGGAAAATCTTATATTTCTCAATATGGGAAAAAAATAGGTCCCTTTTGCACTTCTTTTTCCCCTCGTTGCCTACGTATCTTCCCTCTTTCATGGAAAGTGAGGCATTTAAAAAGCATTGAAAGCAGTGACACAGACAACTGTTTCAATCTGTCAGACAGCACGGACAGACAGTAGGGATCATTTCGGAAAATGGAGCGGCCCCCCGGCGGCCTGACCTTCCTGGTGGGAAAGGGAAGGCGGTGCCGTGCTTGACAAGCTCGCCAACAAAGAGGTATCTTTAGTGCCCCCAAATTCTGACACGCTTCTCACAGGAAAAACCCGAGCGGCGGCTGAGGCAGCGCCGGCTCCTCGGAACAAAGGGCAGCGTCTGATCGGGGCGCGCACGGTTCCCGCGGGACAAAGCCGAGGGCACCAACGTCCCCGCAGCTCCGGGCCTGCACATCCCAGCTGGAGGCTCGAAGGCTTCAGGCTGGGGGCCCTTGGAGACGTGGGGAGCTGGGCCCGGGCAGCTCCTGTGCCCTCAGTGGGAGCAGGCGCCAGGAGCACCCCCATCTCTCCCGCTTGGCGCCACCAACACCAGCTATTCCTCAAAAGGGACACTGCAGTGAAACACAAGTATTTTTTTCCACACAACTCCTGGGAGTGGCTGCTTTCCTTGGCCCGCCTCCCCAGCTCCCCGTTTCTGGGCACGAGGGCTCTGCCGCTGCTGCAGGCCACACGTGGTTTGTGTCCTTGAGGGTGGCAGCAGGATGCCATCGTCCGCTTACAAAGCCATCAACACTTACGAGTCAATGTAAAAATAAGTGTTTAGAAATTGCCAACTGCATTATGCGGGTTGCGTTCAGGCTCTCGATGGGTCTCTGTAGGCAGAGACGCTGTTCTATGGACAGCACCATGAAGCTTCCTGCAGTAAATACTGCTCTGTAGACAACCAGAGCAACTGGCTGTGCCTCACTTCCTACCACTCACACCAGCTGGAAGAAGGGGAAGGCCTTAAGGCAGAAACTAAGCTAACAAAAGGGGAGATGTGCATGGTAACTGCCAGCTGATCCCCCTGCTCGCCTCATATTTTGGCCTACATTAGATTTCTCTTTCCAGTTTCCTTTGAGTGGGAAAATAGAGTGGATAATGCTGGGAGATCCACAGCACTTTTCCCGGCCTCACCTCCTCTTGTGGCATGTGCAGCTGATGCTGCATCAGCCCCTGAAAATTGGGAGCAAGTGCCTGGGTGCCGGGCACCCCGTTCCTCCCTTTCCTCCCACTGGAGTTGCTGTGAGGTTTGCTGACACTCATGTGGGCACAAAATACTACCATGAAATAAAATATTTAATGACTTCAGTTTTTATTATCCATGGAACAAAAATATGCTGAAACAGTGACATCCGTCTCTGAATGAGCATAATGAAGTATCTGAGGTTAAAACAAAAAAGAGTTACACAGTTACAGCATCTACAACCACGCACCAAATTGCATTGTTAAGTGGAGTCATTAACATTAAAATGATTGCTTTTTTGCTCTCCTTATCAATTATTAAATGCAGCTGCATAACGAACACAGATATATCCATGTGGAACAACTTTATAATTGTCTCTGTCTCAGAAATTGCTCTTCAGGTTCTTTCCCAGAGTTAGACCAAGCCTTAAAGATAGGACTCATGTTTACTCAAGGAAAGGCTTTGCTGCCCCTTATCCTTGCAATGCTTGACAGGGAAATTTATGTTGCTTGACAACAACTATTTGCCACAAAGCTGGAGAGAAAATGATCCAGCTAAATAGATACAGAGACATTTATGCTACAAATTTTGTAATATTATATAAATTCCTTCCACAAGTAATATGATTTATATTGTTATTTAAATAACTAACTAAAAACATTAAGATGATGCCTATGATGCATAAAGTAGAGGAACCAAAAGTAAATCCCACATATTTCAGGTGCTCTACTGTTACATGGCCTAATCAGTCCTTAAATGTTAGTCATATCTATGAGTCATGCACTTCATCCTAGGTGAAGCCTTGGAAGGAGGTAGTATATATTGCAGGCGGACAGTCATCCCAAGGAGGAGTGAATTTGCCTGCCAACATTTTTAAATAACTTTCCTTTTTGAAACTCAAATCACTTATTTTGTCTGCAAAAGTTCCAGGAATGGACTGGCTCTACTACAGATTATCTATAGCACAGGTTTAGCTTGGGACTTCTTGGTGAGAAAAAAAGAATATAATATAAAGTGTGCAAGAGATCTTAGTAAAGGTACAATTCTTCACCATGATGATATTTTAAAATGCAGTTCTTAGTGTGAGGAAATTGTATTAGCTTAACAAAGATTTGTTTGGGAGAAGGCAGAGAGATCTTTGGCTGACTTAACCCTGAAGGGTATCTCATTTGTCTGCTATCTCTGTTTTGAGAACATGACTCTCCTATCTTTTCCCTGGTTTGAAAACATTTATGATATTTAAGATCATTTGACAAATATCAGAGAATGTTGTCTGCACCAAAAAAGGAACTGTAAGGTATCCTGTGCACCTCATGAAAAGGGCTTGTTTTGCAGAGCACAACAGCCTAAATAGGCAAATCCGAATCAAGTGCAGAAGCGGACATGAGCTTCCGGGTTAAC
>JAVCKT010036930.1:0-10235 GCA_032273925.1 Rhynchotus rufescens | reverse complement strand
AGCCAAACAGTCTGTTCTAGTAGCAAGTCCCCCAAACATGAGATCCCCAACCCCAATGTGCCAACCCCATTTACTTTGGTGGGGATGTGAGTGGCATTAGGAAATGCTAGATGTGTATAAAAGATGTGTATAAAGATGTGTATAAGCAATTGTCAAAAGATTATGAAAGAAGTAGTTGCCGAATTTGTCTCACCTAAATGTTAACGTAGTAACAAATGGACCATTTGTGTGTGAAATCCCTGTGACATTTTTCCCACTTTAACAATATTCTGTAACACCAGAATCTATGGACTCTGTGGGTTTCTGTGTGCATAATGATGGTCAATGTTATGATTGAAGAGAGGAAAATATCAGTGCCACGTTAAAGATATGTCTTTCCCATCCATTTGGGCTACTTAAGGGAGGACAGTGTGATAGTCACAGAAAAGAGACTGACTTGGAGATATCTGGCAAGGCAAGACTGTAGTCACCCTTACTTTGAATAAGGTATATTTTGACTTCTTTGCTTGCTAGAGGTAATCCCCAATCTTAAAAGAATGAAAGCCACAGAATTCCCTGCATTATGGTGGAAACAGGCCAGAGAGAGAAAAATCCTCAATGTAGGCTAGAAAGATGATGGAGAAAATCATGGCCTGAACAGTAACATTTATCTCCTGGTAACAGCCACAGAGAAGTAGATGACTTTAAGTCGTAACTCAACTGCATCTTGATACATCTTGTGTCTTTTCCTGCATCTCCGAGGCCTCCTTGCATGAGTGCAGCTGCAGCCACCCTGTCCTTGCTTCATGTGGTACTTGGCAGCTGGGGAATGCCCTGGGATTCCTTGGGGCTGCAGCTGTTTCCTGTGATCCCAGTCTCCTTTAAATCAGTGGCCACTTTTTACCTGACTGTTAGTTTGTGAAATCTTACGCTGCTGTGGACTTTACAGAGAGATAACTATACAGCTGGTTCATCTAAAGTGTGCCAGAACTTTTCTTTGCGTTGAAAAAATAGGTCAAGCCTCTGCAGTGGGAATCACTCAGCAATCCACTTATAAAAGGAATTCTGCTGTTGATCTCTTCATGCACTGTTTGAGTAGAGATACACCTTTATGTTTATAAACGTGTAATTTCACAACTGCTTTGACAAACAGTGTCTGTGACAGCTGAATCTTTTTAAAGTAGCAAGTTATAAAACTCACATAGTCAGGTGGCAAAAAATGACCTGTTCTTACCCTGCCCCAAGAGATGTTTCTGCATAACTAATTTAGGCTTTGACTTTTCTTGCTAAACTTCATGCACTTTCTCCCTGTGTAGTCACATTTATTCCATAAAAATCAAAATCTTGTGTAAGCCTGAATTTGTAGTGAGGAAAAAAAATGGATGAAATAAATTTTATTTATAGGAGATGGAAAAATAATCTGTAGAGGTCTAGGATAAAATATTTTTTGTGCGATAATGAGGCCTTTTGTATTACTGTTAGCATTTGCTTTTTGTGTCTAATTTGTATGGGGAAGGAGAGGCTCTTGTGTTTGGAATCTATTTCAACAACACTACCCAACAGTGCATAAAGCAGCTGTCTAGCTGTCTGCTTCAAAAACTATTAGGTTCATTTTGAAGTAACTTTCAGAATACTAAAAATAAACTTACTTGTGTAATACTTGTTGAATATGCTTTTGGCTTCAGCTGTAAGCTTCCAGAGGAAGTAATATGAATAACAACTTGAAGTAACTTCACTCTTCCACTTCAGCTGTTTTTTTTTTTAATTGACCAAGAGGTCATGATAAATGCTTTGCTTTTGTTCAGTGTGTTCTTGGGCATTGATTTTGAACTATTAAATAATGAACCAAGTCTCTACGGTGCCTCTGTGGACACTTGCCTTCATATAACAGATAATTAAAGGGTTTTTTTTTTATTGTTTCTTTTTGTATTTGTGTGGTCACACAACAGGATTTTAGCCCTTCTGTAGTACATGGCTTCTGGTACTGACATGCGAGCTAGTACACTTTGAACTGATACCTTATGAAACTTAAAGCAGTTTAACTGACTGGGCTGCTAGCTGATATTTCTATCATCTACCTTCCAAACACAGTTCACTTCTTCCATCTCAAGTTCAGTAACTCTCGTAAGATTGTACTTCAGGTACTTGACAAAAATGTCAACCTGAAGCATATTGTCTTCTAATTTTAGGGGTTTTTTTTCCTTATTTTTAAAGAATAAGATAACTAAGGTGTTCAAAAAGCATATATCTAATTATTTCTTCATAGTCCTCATAGTCCTGACATTTTTATGGTGTCATAACTACACAATAAACAGTTTATTTGCTACAGATACTTACAGTGAGAGATGCAAATTATTTTAAAACCTCACTTGCTTGACTGTAGCATTTTTTTAAATCTACCACTTTTTTTCAAATTCCTTAGACTAATCCTTACTGTAAGTTTTCATTGTCACTTTGTTTCAATATCCATGAGCTTGTGCTTCCAGGTGTACCTGCTTTTTCATTGTCTGACTTCATATCCCGGATATTTTCCTTTGCCCAAACTTTGCATTACATTTTACCTCTTCATAAAGGAATTCACAAGTTTCCAATGTCAGGTGCATTTTCAAAATTGTACAACCCTATGTTTGGCTGTATACCATGTTTGAAACGTATTTCCATTTCATATCCATCAAGCTTCAGACACATAAGTCCAAGGGATTTCCCTGACCAAAGAAAGATACTAAAGAAAATTATTTCGGGAGGCTTGTACTCCACCCATTACTCTATGGATTAAGCAAATAGAGAATCTGATTTTGGAGCTCCAGAGGAAATGCTGCAGAAGTAAAATAGGGAAAAGATAAAGTAGATACTTTGGGCTGCCTTCTTACAAGTACATACTCCCATTTTCATGATGGACTTAGTTCTTTGCCAAATTTTGTAGGAATTTAACTGACAATGTTTTACATAACTGTTTACAGAAATTGTGTTGCTAATTGGTGGAGGTGGTGTTGCTAATTCATTATAATTGCTAATTTATTACAATTTTACAGACATTTTAGTTAACATAGTTTGTTGTTGTCCTATCACTTTTTAAACCAGGGATCTCTCTGAAATTAGTGTGAACTTTTACCTCAGTTTCAATGTCAGGATATGGCTCCTTGAACAGTGTAGTCCTCCCTGCCTAGTTACCAATTGTAAGCAGCTCTCCTCCCTTTCCTTGAAGATAAACCTTCTTATCTGGTTCCTTTTCTTGACAATGATATTGTAGAGAGAAAAGAAAAAGAATAAAAGTCTAGAATAATAAAAAAGGCTGTTAATTATCACTATTTTGCAGATATATTGTTGTAGAATTCTTATCCCCTTGGAACCTCATTGTACAGATATGTGAGGCTAAGTATTTCCACCCTCATAAAAAAGACATTGTAGAGTTTCATCTCATTTCCCTATATCAAATTGTCACTAAAATTGAAATATTAACAAAACAAATCCCCACCTTTTCCTGAATTCCCAGATTTTTTTTATAAAAATAAAATATTGATAATAGTGAGAATTCTTAATAAATTTTCAAGCTGTCTTGGAGAGGAAAAAAAAAGATTTACAGAACTCATATTCATATATTGCTTTAGAAGCAATGTATAAGACATAACTGCACTGTAATTAATATATTGTGATTTATTGGACACACCAGGTTTTCATTGTCATATGTATTTTAGGCCCGTAAACTTTGGGGAAATTAAGGAAATAAAAAGTATGCAGCAGTTTTGTAATAGTTCCTGCATTGTACTTCATTAACATTATATATTGAAAGGAAAAAGAAATATATTCTATAATGAAATGACATCTGACGTATTCTTCTGATTTCAATAGTTGAAGGTGGAGAAATTCTAAGAAAAACTCTTAAACTGAGAATTATTTAAAATTGAAGACAGAGTTCATTTTTATCAAGTGATAATGACACTTGAAGGATGTGCTCTTGACACAGTCCAATTAGTTTTTCAAGTTTATCTGGGGAATTAGAGATCATAAAATTTCTTTTAAGTTCATTTCTTTAAATCTGAACATTTTTGTTAAAATGTGATTCTGTTGAGCCTCAGTTTATCCATATTTGGGGCACTAGAGTAAAGATGCATAACTGATTCTAAATAAGGAGCTCACCATTTCACCACATGTATAAGTAGAGCTGAAGTAATGCGTTGTTAAATAAATCAAAAATTAGTTTATTTTGTCATATTCTAAAAGAGTATGCAATATTACACTGATTTTTTTTTAATTATACAAAGTAGAACAGATCTGTATTCTTTACTGATTATATCAAAGCTCATTTTATACCTTTTATGACTGAAGTGGAAATTGGATAGCTTCCCCCAAGTCATTTTAAGAAGTATTTGTATTCCAGGATGACTGATAAAGCAAGAGGGGCATTGTTCTAAGCACAAAGCTGTTACTTGATGGCTTTATGATTACGTTGTATGCTAATCAGACATAGAATTAACGCCTTGAAGCTCAGAAAAAGTCTCTAATTCTATGACTGGAAGGACAGATCCTGCACTGGCATCAGAAGTAGAGTGTACATTGAGATATCCAAAGCTCCTGTGCCTGCTCATGGGAGAGAGCAAAGAGGGGGGCTCTCTGGGGAGAATGCAGAGACCTGAGTAAGCGTAAGGCCTTCTGTTATATTTAGGCCATGAGAGCATGTCCCCCTCATTCCCCCTTTCCCTCCACTGCCTAAATCTGAATTTGAGTTTTAGTGTAAGTTGTCATTCGTTTAATATAGCTTCTCTGTTTTCTTATGGCATCCTAACTTAAGAAGATAAGTAACAGTTCATATATAGCTGTAGCTTATTGTATTTATAATCTACTTCATTGCTTTTCTAAGTGATTCAGCCTTTATATGGAGGAATGTGGTTAATAATTACTGTTTGCATTTTTTTCCGGTCTTGAATGTAACATCACCCCGAAAGAGGTTATTATGGCTAACCTATTTTTATTATTAGAAATAAATGCTTTGTCCTGACATCTGGCTCTTTGGCATAGTCTCACTTGAATAGAATAATGCAGGGTGAAAATAGCATTGAATGCTATATTTGTTTAATGTTTGTATTTTCAGGGTTTGCCGGGATTGGAGGGTCCCCAAGGTCCACCTGGCAAAGAAGGTCAAAGGGTGAGTAAACTCCGTGAACAACTGGTGGGGATGCTAACTGTCCTTGATGTGTTACTTCTTTCTAAGCACTAATAAAAAATTGAAAGGTAGCAGCTGAGTATGAAACACGCTGACAACAAACTGAGCTTTGACATTTGGGGTTTCTTTTCAGTGGAAGGAGATTTAAAGATTTAAACCATCCAAAATGTTTTAATGACTGACAGCACAGATGCAGGTCTTGTCATTTGTCCAATGATTCTGCTGTAATTTTAAATGAAACAGTAGTAAAATTACTCCAAACTTTTAGATTTATTGCAGGAATAGACCATACCTTACTATATCCAGGATGTATGAAAATCTGATTTAAGGGTCATTGCTAAAATATTAACAGAAACTGGAACTCCATTTTTTGTTGGAGTTACCTCTACATGATTATCAAGACCTGGTATACATGTACAAAGAGAAGAAAAAATGATAGGAAGTGGAACAGTTGAGAATTATGCTTAAGGCTTGAAATAAACCTTGATTTCTCAAGTTTTAAATGTAATAAAGCAATTGACTGGTTTCTCTTTGCTCCTTATCCATTTGCTTTCCCTGACTTACTGAATTTGGTAGTTCTGTAGAAAAAATAACGATATAAAGATATTTATTGTTCCAGTACCTCAGGAAATATTTTTTTCTTGAGATTCCTTACAGTCTGGGAAGATGCTCATGCATAAACGCTTCAATATTTGTCCAAATTAACTTGACCCCAATGAGAAGTTTTTGATTTTGGTCCCTTAATAATTCTTGGTGAACTTAGACATTGTGATTTTTAATATCTGAGTTAAATTATCTGTAGGGAAAGCATTTTGTATCATTCATCTCTTATCTTAGTCGACTGAAGTGACTTATGGTCAGTGGAATTATTAAAGACCAATTTAGTCATTCTAATAATAATATTGACATAAGACAAAATAACTAATGGCCTTTAGGCCTAGAAGCTATGTTGTCATTTCTTTAAACAGTAGCTTGTTGAAGTTACACATTGAAGTTATAAAAATAGTACTAAATTTCATTTAAGTTAAATATTGCTGTTTGAAAGAGCTGAGGTTCTTTGAATTTCAAAGTAATGATAGAGAATCCAATTAAACAACAACAGCATAGAAAAGGTATAGCAGAAGTTATGTAGGGAGTATAAACCTGGAATTATGGACTTACTGTTAGGACTTTATAATTATTTTGTCTTATTGCTATGCTTTTAAGAGTTATGAAGTACATAAAAGCTGCAAATATCTAATTTTAGAAAGTTTTTCTAAGGAGTATTGATTCTGCAAAAATACGGAGGTTTGTGTTTCTCCTTTGGGAAGAAGTCTAAATTTGACCGTGCTTTAGAAACAGGTAGTTCTTTGAATTTCTTAATATTCTGAAGCAAAGACTCTGCGTTATCGTGTAATGTTATATGTAATGCTGGAAAAAATAATAATGGAGATGCCTTCTTTTTTTTTTTTCTATTTTGGAGTGGAAAATAGGGAGTTGATAAATTTATAATGGTAATTTCCTGTTCATGCTTAAACTGTTGTATATATGTATAAACAGGAGAGCTGATTGTTTTATAATCTCAGCATTGCACACAGTTGCCTTGAGCCAAACAATGGGAACACCAGATTTCAGAATCTCAGCATCTGTCTTTATCTTTCTATTAGTGAAATGGTCACAACAATACTCATGTTCTTTTTAAATTTTCTACTAGCCATCACCACCACCCAAGTTTGCAATTTTTATTTGGTTTGCAGTTTTTATTTAGTTTACAGTCTTTATTCAACTGCCATGGGGATTTACATTTCCAATACATTTAATTACACAATAACATACTGATTCTAACAAGATCTCTGCTCTGTTTAATGACAAACAGGGCAGGACACATCTAATGTCTATTTAATATTCCTTTTTACTTAATTATAGAAGTCATGTTCCCCTGTTATACTTGTAGCAGATCATCAGAATCTTACATTTTATATGAAGTTACCAGTTTTCTCATGGGCTTTTTTTTGAGCCTTCAAGCATGATATTGAGTGTATAACTAGCTGGTGATTTTTATACAACATGATATCCAAATCTAAATTTTCTATTACAGATTAAAATTATAACAGATTTGAAAATATATATATATAAAAAAATAAAATAAATATATATAAAAATAAAAAATATAAAAATTTTAAAAATATTCTGTTTGGATGCCTTGCTTTGAGAACCCTGATTTTTGTATACTTTTCATTTGTACTTGACATACTCGGAGTTCTAATTTCCACTTACTTCAGCAACATTTTCAAGTGTTCTTAAGCACTTTTGAAGATTGGATTTTGAAGATTAATAAGGCACACAGCCAAGAAATATTAAGTATCTAAATTAGAAGCTTCTGAACATGTATAAAAACAGGATCTAAGAAACTGGAAAATTGACTATGTTAATGATGGTATGCCAAACTCAAAGAAACATGTGAGGCCATAAAATGAGATAGAAAGGGAAGAAGCAACAACATACTTTAATGTGTTACTGAAGTGTGTTACTACTTTAGTGGGATAAGGATAAAAAAATAATGCTTTGTACATTTCTGAGTTCAAAATTGTATCAAGCTTGAAAAATTTATTGATACATATGTGAAATCTATTAACAAATACAGATTTACAATCTCACTGAATAAGATGATAACTATAGGCTTTTATTTCAAGAGCAAAAAAAGATATCAATACATTATTTCAAAACCAGGTAATAGCTTTTGTCTAATGGATAAGTTATAGATGCAGTTGCATCATATCATTTGAGTCAACATGTGATTATTAAAATCATTATTGTGTTACTTTCTGTGTCCTGAGGATCTGATACATCATACTGGGATTTGATCTTGCTTCTCAGTCACTGAGCAGTTTAGATTCTCCTGCTTTTAAATGATCGCACTCAAATAACCTGACAACATTTTTTTTTTGATATGTGTGTGTGAAATGTCTTGTGTCCATGTTGGTCATTCATATAATTGCAGTAGTATAACCCATAAAAATATTTTCTGAATTAAAAATAGATATGTTAATAGTCCAGTATTTTGTCAGTGTATTGGTTGCATTTATCTATCTCATCTCCAGCAGTCCTCAGAAATTTCCTTTACTTAATAGAAAGTCCAGTGATCCTCCATGCTCTACCACTAGTGAATTTGTACAAATTTTTGGTTTTGTCATCTTTAGTGAAATGGATTGTTATGCTTATGTTAAACGTGAGGCCTTGCTAAGTAATATTCCCTCTTTAATTTTGGGAAAAAATTTAATTCTGGAGTCACTGGGATAAATGGACCAGTAGGGATGGCTACTCATTCCCTCTTGCCCATTCCTGAACAAGAGACACTAGGCCATTCTGTGGAGATTGTGTAGTTTTACACTGCTCCTCCTGTTGGCTTCAGGCACTCGGAGCAGTATATTACTGCTGCAACAACTTGGTATTGTTATGCTAGTGTTTGAAGTTGTACGAGGAGCTTCAGAAGGTAATGAGATGTTACCCTGGAAAGTCCATGGTCCAATATTACTATCCAAAAAACACAAAAAGTTTGGGTGCTGATCTAGCATTGCATGGAATTAAAACCACCATGGGCCACTGTTCTCTCTTCTGACTTCTTGCCTAGCAGGACATTGCATTTCTCTCAATACTCCTGCACTGCCACAGAAATTATGTTTAGCTGAGCATATCTTCTACAGAAGCAGTTTCCACCTGAAAGGCATCAGCAAGACACTTCACCAGACTTCTCCTCTGTTCTTTCCAGTATTTTTTAGTCATTCCTATATTTCAAAATGTGCTTATTATTTTTCACTTGAGCATGTGGCTTCAGCCTCCAGCAACTGGTTTTTGTTATGTCTGTCTGAATAACATTAAAGACATACTTAAAGTCTTTTTTTTCTCTCTCTCTGTAATCAAATCACCTTTCCATTTATTTTCAAGGAAATTGAACTGAGGTACTTCAGTTTCCCATGTAAGGCATTTTCTTCTGCCCTTATTTTTTTATTACATTACTGTATTTTTCTCAAGTTTCCACTGTTTATAAATAGAGACTGTGTTGAGTTTTCCAGAGTCTGCCTTCACTATGTCAAATCCAGTGAAGTGAAAGTTTTATTTCCAAAATTCCAAAGGCATGGGAAATAAATGATTTCTGAAAATGCTATTACTTTTATATGCAATTTTAAGTAGTTCCAAAAATTCTTTTAATGCAGAACTAAAAATCGACTTCCTTATATCTCCACTGTGAAATTTAGAAGTGGTTCATTTTTGCATTCTGTTTTAATTTAACTAGCTCTAGATTTTTTTCAGCTTAGCTGTCAACTTTTTTTTTTTATGAGTTAATAGGATTTTTGGAAATGTTTCCTATGTATTTAACTGACTCGCTCTCCACCTTGGTGGTTTCCTTGGTTCTAATAGTTAATTCAAATCAAAGGATTTACAAATCTTTCCACAATACTGCAGCCATATTCCTCAGAGTGTATTCCTAGGGAAGCTGCAGGTGTCTTGAAATAAATATTTTTGAAACAACTTCCTCATTTACGATTGTTGTGTTTATAATATCAAATATTTCATTTAAGAGGAGGCTATTGTTAGCATTATCTTAGTAATAAATTTAATGCCTCATAAAACTGACAGTCCTTTGGGATATCATATCCAGTGTTTCAACATTGTTCTCACCAAAACTGTGTTTAGAAGGAGCTTGTAAAATTACCTTAAGGAACTTACTTTATATTCATGCTTGATTTTCTGTCTGAGATTACAAGCCTTTCTAGTGAGCACGAATAAAACTATGACACATTGGAAAATCTTTTTAAATAGATAAATATTCACTGGATTTGTTGTAATCCTATAGATTTAGGCATCATAGATTTTAAGTTGCAGAAATTTACTTGCTGGCAATGCTATCCATCTTTTAAGGACTTTTTAAATGCTTATTCAATATGTAGAAAGAATAGTACATAGTCTGTCCAGATTATCCTTTCAGCATTTTATAAATACAAAAAAAATAGCAGTCTTAATATATTGAAAGACATGCTTCAAGTTTAAGTTTATTGAGGTTAAAAAATAAATGTTGAGATTAATTTGTAGTGTGCTGATTAGCATGCTATATCCT